>JAOUQT010328673.1:0-13587 GCA_025769995.1 Xyliphius kryptos
CTAGGCAAATATTGACTTTGCAATTAATTGCTGTTAAGCTGATCACTCTTTATAACATTCTGGAGTATATGCAAATTACCATTATAAAAACCTAAGCAGTAGACTTTGTAAAAATTTATATTTGTATCATTCTCAAAACTTTTGGCCATGACTGTATAAGTTTGGAAAGGGTTATAAAGCCATTTCCAAAGCTTTGGGAATCCAGCGAACCACAGTGAGAGCCATTATCTACAAATGGCAAAGACATGGAACAGTGCTGAACCTTCCCAGTAGTGGCCAGTCGCCCAAAATAAGACCCCACAACAATGTCCATAGAACAGCAGGCCTCACTTGCCTCAGTTAAGGTCAGTGTTCATGCCTCCACCACCAGAAAGAGACTGGGCAAAAATGGCCTGCATGGCCGAGTTCCAAGAAGAAAATCACTGCTGAGCAAAAAGAACATTGTCTCAATTTTTCCAAAACACACACTTGCTGGGCTTGGTCAGACCATTTAAAAGGACCTTTGCTGGCTAGTGCAGTTAAGGGCGCGGCAACTAATCTGAAGTTACGAGTGAATCGCATAAAGAAATTTGCAAGGCCTTCGAATCTTTGCATCTGGAACAAGGTGGGCCAGTTCACAAGCAAATCTTGAATTTTGAAAATCGAATTTTAGCGGGATCCATCCACATGGCATTACTGGAAAAGATGAAGCCCAGGAATAAAAAGGAGGTGACGTGAAAGACTTATTTCTCTTGGTGGACAAATAAATGTTTACGTATAAGCTGAAGAATTCACCAGACATGTCCTACGTTATCTTGGATAGAGTGTTAAAGATGAGTATGTCATCTAGGTAAACAAAGGCGTAATAATTGAGGGCCTTACACAATACCTCATTAAACCGTTGGAAAACTGCTGGAGCATTTATCAAACCAAATGGCATTACCAGGTATTCATAGTGACCTGTAGGGGTAATTGATTCAGTCTTCTATTCATCTCCCTGCCTAATGCAGATAAGATTATATGGGCTGCGCAAGTCATGTTTGGTGAAAATCTTCGCTTGCTGTACCCATGAGGGGCAAGGGATACCGAACCTTTATGGTTATGGCATTAAGGTCTCGGTAATCGATGCAGGGACGAAGTGACCCATCCCTTTTGGCTACAAAGAAATACCCTGCTCCAGCAGGAGAGCAGGAGGGACGGATAAACCCTATGCCTCCTTTCTGGAGCCAAAAGGGAGAAGAGGCACACCCTAGGAGGAGAGGTGCCTGGCAGTAGGTTGATGGCACAATTGAAGGGTCTGTGGGGTGGTAAGACCCACGATTAATCCTCATTAAACACATCGCTTAAATCATGATAGACTGGGGGTACCCTGGTCAGGATGGGTTTTGCTACCACTGCCATTTTACCTGAAACACCGCGTGCTCAAGCAAAAATGGAACCTACCTCCCAGTTGATTTAAGGGTTGTGTTTCTTGAGCCAAGTGTACCCCCTCACAAACTGAAATTTTGGCAACCAGACAGGTGGACCTGTCTTAGGGTTAGCGATTGTGTGCGACGAGTAATGGGCCCTCCCGCCACCATGCGGCCGTCAACCGCATAGACGTGAATAGATGTTTGAAATGGTTCCGTAAGAATGCCTAGATGACCCACCAAGGGAGGTGCACAGAAACAACCCATGATTGGGAATGGAAGGTCTGCTCACTCTCGGCCTAGGAGTTTAAAGGATGAGGTGAAGAGGCATGAGATCCTTAAACGATGAATGCCCTGGCTCCTCTTTGGAGATGAACTGTGTGTGACCGCTGGCACAGGCAGCAGCAGCATGTTTCTTGGCATGTTGGCACATGCGTTATCAAGGCAAATGACCATCTGATACAGAGCATTGAGTGCCGCGGGGAGCTCTTAGTATTACTAGCTTTGTTGGACTTATAATTAATGTTTCAAAAAAATCTAATTGAGGTCAGGAATCTCTGTGTCACTGATAATTCTCTTCAATAAACTTAAACATATTTTAATTGACCTGGCATTTTACACAGGTCTAAACCTCCATACTGTTCCACTGTTCCTGTCTAAACCTCCACAATAATTTTCTAAAATGTCTTCGTATGCAACACCCCTAAATTAACCTTTACAGGAAGTACAAATAATCGTGAAGGTGCCCACTCGCTTACTTCACAATATATTCAAGTATTTTACTACTTCTTGATTTGCTTTAAGTGTGTAACAGGCAGAACTATATGTCCATGGAATTGGTTTACGTAATTATTTAAGGTAATGTACCAGGTCATTGTGTCTTTATTATCAGTTTGCATTTTCAGTCTTATCAGTCTGACCTTGTGTTTGCCAACTGCAACACAACCATAAAACGAAAAATCTAAGCATAATCCCTGAATGTATTGCCTATGCAGGTTTAAAAGAAACATATATAGCAGATATAACAGATGTTATATATACAGTACTAAAACTTTTTGTTATGGGACATCATAAAATGAACTTAAAATGTTTGAATGTGCATCTATCTAAGGTTTGTTTTTTTATGTTTCACCAGCCTATTTTGGAGCCACATTTAACAGCTTTATACATGTGCTGATGTACTCTTATTACGGGCTTTCTGCAATTCCTGCCATACGACCATACCTCTGGTGGAAGAAGTACATAACACAAGGACAGCTGGTAGGCTGCAGTTCACTTAAAGACTAATTCATATAATGTTCATTATAAATGTAACTTGTTTAAAAAGGATTTAAGGATGCATTTCAAATATCCACAGGCTTGTTCATAGGGCTTATTTATTTTTAAGATTATTTTTGCCACTTACTGGAATAATGATGTAGTTTGTATTTTAACTTAAACATTAAGTTAACCTGGGTTAGTGCATTTTCAGAAATATAAAGTGAAAATTAACTGTACTTCTTATAACCTAGAACATTACAACCATATCAAATTAAAACGTTTTTCATGTAGAATAAAAATTGTTTTGCTGGCCCTTATATGGAGTTCTTAAATATGTTATTGTAACAGTGTGGTTGACGTGGGTGAAGCTCCCGTAGTTTGGAGAGGTTAATGGTGGTTACCTACTTGCCTGGTCCTTTGAAGGAAAACACACATGGGACAAGCAGTGCAGGGCAGACTATTTATTAATAGGGAAATGCCCACACTTCCAGGATAAAACAGCAGTACTGAACAGTCAGCCTACAACCTGAGATCGTCACCATGCTTTCCTAAATGTCAGAATCGTTTCTCATGATAATTTGCATGCAACTACAATGGCAAGGTATTTTTCCCAAATTATAAACCATTTTTTTTTTTAGTTATTTAGTTCAATTTCATTTATTTATCTAAAGTGTTTTATACAGTGGTCACAAAATTGACACAAAGCAGCTCTAGAGTATTCTGAGCCAGAACACGTGAAGAGCAAGCCAAAGCAACAGTGGAAAGAAAATATCTCCTTGTTAAGGTGTTTTTTAAGAAAGATACTTCGGGAAAACTGAGGCATAGTGGGGGACTAGTTCTCCTTGAGCGGCCAGACAATGTTTACAGTGCAGGACATCCATGGACAGATGAGTGCAGTGATCAGGTTTCCATTTACAAAAATTAGAAAAACAGTATCAGTTCAATATGTGGTATTTTCATGCATCATTTCAGATTACCAATCAATTCAGATTGATAGTCACTAATGCCCCCAATCATTTCAGCCATAAAACACCAGGATCATGGCTTTCTATTTGAATAATAACAGTTTTAGGGTGTATTTTGTAATTTGGTGATTTGGTGACAGACTCTGGGTTAAGTAACAACAAAAATTTTAAAGTACTCCTGATGTGGTTTTTCAAAATAAATCACTGAGGACTTGATAGTCATTAACATTTAGCTGCAGTTTCCATCCTTCATTAGGATTTTACTTAACTTCCTGAATCTTTTAAGAATATTGAGTAAAATAAGTATTTGAACATCACCCCGTCACCTTGCAAGTTCTCCCACTAAGAAATCATAAAGGGGTCTGAAATTTTCATCTCAGGTACATGTTCACTGTGAGAGAGTGAACACCAATAAGCGTCAATGTTAATATTTGGTACAGTAGCCTTTGTTTGCAATTACAGAGGTCAAACGTTTTCTTTAGTTTTTCACCACTGCAGCAGGGATCAGCCAGGTTTCTGGGCAGATTTTGAGCTCCCTCCAAAGATTTTCTGTAGGGTTTAGGCCTGGATAAGGGCTAGGCCACTCCAGAACCTTGACATGCTTCTTACGGAGCCACTTCTTGGTTATCCTGGCTGTGGGCTTTGGGTCATTGTCATGTTGGAAGACCCAGCTTCTATGCTCCAACTGAGGGAAAGAGGTTGTTCCCCAAAATCTCACAATACATGGCCCCGGTCATCCTTCCCTAATACAGTACAGTTGTCCTGTCCCATGTGCAGAAAAACATCCCCAAAGCATGATACTTCCATCCCATGCTTCATAGTAGGGATGGTGTTTTTGGGATGGTACTCATCATTCTTTGTCCTCCAAACACGGCGAGTGGAATTAAGGTCATGGGCTAACTTAAGACAGGCCTGAATGTGTGCTGATTTAAGCAGGGGAACTTTTAATGCAATGCAACTATGACATCGTGTATCACCCTTAGTAACAGTGGTGCCAGCTTTCTTCAGGTCATTGACCAGCTCCTCTCGTGTAGTTCTGGGCTGATTCCTTACCGTTCTTTGGATTATTGATACTCCACGAGGTGAGATCTAGCCTGGAGACCCATCCCGAGGGAGATTGACAGTCATGTTTAGAAAATCTCCATTTTCTAATAATTGCTCCAACAGTTGATTTTTTTTCACCAAGCTGCTTGGCAAATGCTCTGTAGCACTTTCCAGCCTTTTGGAGGTAAACAATTGTGTCTCTGGTGTCTTTGGACAGCACTTTGGTCTTAGCCATGTCAGTAGTTGGAGTCTTACTGATTGTGTTGGGTGGACTGGTGTCTTTTAGACACAGCATTTTTACGAGTACAATTAAACTATTAAAACTCGTGAATATCCGTGCTTGCGTTTTCACGATCTGTGATTGGCCAGTTACACAGAGCGCCCGCCCCTCCGGCTCTGCACTCAGCAGCGGGACTCTCTTACTCACCTCCGGTCAGGGTGTTTTTTTTGTTTTTTTTTACTTTTTCTGCGTTCTCTACTTTTGTGATCAAAATATCAAATTAAATCTCAAATTTTAGGCTGTTTTGTAAATAGTTTTCAAATAAACAATACATACAGCAATTTCTGATCAATCCATATAAATTTCAGACTTGTTAAAGAACAATAACTTCTTGGTTATACCACGCCCACTTTCGGATTAGGCCTTGCCCATTCCGAGTACAGCTATGGATACCTTAGATTGCTGAACAGATACAGATGCAGATAGCGCTGTACTCGCTCATCCCTTGTGTCTTTATGCAGCTAATGATCTGAAACAGGTGCTTCTAATTTAGAATAATAAGTGAAGTTTTTAGAGGCAGACTACCAGGTCTTTGAGGCCAAAATATTTGCTGATTTTTTTTAGATTATGTCTCTCACAGTGAGATGAAAATTTACCTAAGATGAAAATTTCAGACCCCTCTATGATTTCTAAATCGGAGAAGTTGCAAAGTCGCAGGGTGTTCAAATACTTATTTTTCTCACTGTATGTTCTGTAGTGCATGATCATGTGCCAAGAAACATTGTCTTTTAACTGTATGACAATTCTTACATAGATTTTGGCATACTATTTTGAAATAAGACTTACTTTGGGGTGTAATAACTTTATTACACAGTTTTATGTAATATTGTAATTTCTGTATCTTGACATTTTCTACATTCAATTTGTTCTTTTTGCCTCTTGCAGATCCAGTTTGTTATGACCATGTTCCAGACATCCTGTGCTGTGGTTTGGCCATGTGGTTTCCCAATGGGCTGGCTGTATTTCCAAATCAGTTATATGATCACCCTCATCATTCTCTTCATGAACTTCTACATCAAGGTCAGATTGTTTGTTACCATAGTCTAAAATTTGAAATGGCTAAGTTAGGTTGCAAGCAAGTTTAGCATTATGAGTATATTGTATATTGAGTATTGTGTGTATTAAATTATTAGTTTCACAAAATAACAATAGCTGAAAAACCAACAGAATCACTACTAAACCAGTTTTCTTTCATCTTCTAATTTTGAGATCCACCTATGGGAGTGATATTCAGTCCTGATCTCATCGAAGCATGTAATTGCACCAAGTCTGGCTTGACAAAAGAGTACATGATCCAATGCCATGCCCCCTCCCAGAATATATACACTGCTTAAGAAAATAAAGGGAAGACTAAATAACACATACTAGAGCTCAGTGAATAAAATATTTTAGTTTAAAATATGTATTAAGTAGATTATGGACTGCGTTGAGAATAAAATAACATAAAAATGATCAAAATGTATAATCCCATAGAGAGCACGGCACGGTGGCTTGGTGGTTAGCATATTCGCCTCTTGGTGCTGGGGATTCCCAGTTCGAATCAATCTAGGTGGAGTTTCCTTGTTCTTCCCGTGTCTGCGTGGGGTTCTCTGGTTTCCACCCACAGTACAAAAACATGGATTCAACGTAAATTGAATGATCTAAATTGCCCCGTATAGTGTGTCTGAGTGAGTGTGTACACAGCGATGGATTGAGGTATCCACCCAGCGCCCGAGACATTCTCCCCTGGATGGGCATGTGTCGGCTAACTGTAAAAGTGATGCCATATGCTACAACTGCGGAGAACCAAAACATGGAATTGACTGCCAGAAACTGCAATGGAGGACATAGGGCTACTGCCAACAATTGTCATACCTGGATCCAAGAAAAAGAAATCCAAAAAAAGGTACCATGTTTAGAAGCTAGAAAACTGGAATCAACTTACAAAACAACCTACGCATTAGCAGTAAAAACCAAAACAAATGCAGAAACACAAACAGAGATATCTTGGGTAAGTGGTGAAAAAAAACCCATACAAGTTTATACACAAAACCACAAAGCAACAGAAACCAACAACACAACCAAAAAGAAATCAAACACTCAAACAAAAAGAACCCAAGAACCCAACAGACAAAATGATGAACCGATTGACATGGAAATGCTAGACCCAAAGCCAAGACACCACAGAAGCACATCACCCAGGAAAAAACACAAAGAACACATACACGTTCTACCCACATGATGACCAAATACCACATCGTACAGTGGAATTGCAGATGCTTTAAGGCAAACTTCCCAGAATTACAACAATTGGCTTCTGTCTACAAGACACAAATGGACACAAAATATTTTATAAAGTATATTTTGTATCTGTCACCAGGCACAGCAATACTAATCCAGGAAAATATAATTCATAGTAAAATTAAAATAAACTCCAACATCCAAACTACAGCCATAAGAGCAACCCTACATCAACCAATACCATTGTGTTCGATATATCTACCCCCAGAGGACCAAACAATACAACAAGAACTGAAAACACTAATAAATTAACTCTCTCCTCACATCATTCTGCATGGGAGATTTTAACAGACAGAACAAATTATGGGGAAGCAAAAAAACTGACAAAAGAGGTTAAATGATCGAATACAAGTGTAAGACATCTATGTCTTTCAAACAATGGTGATAACACATATTTGCACCCCGGGCATGGAACTTACTCGGCTATAGACCTCACAATCTGCTCTCCAGAACATGTCAAGTTTGGAACGATCAATGTGGGACCTCGCATCTGTTCCACAGCTCGCCATCCAATTTGCTAGTAAGCTTTAGTAAGACCAGATTGAATTTTTGTGTTTTATACGCCCATGCTAAGATAGTTCAGTTCAGCCTGCCCGCAAGACAATCTACATCTACGGCCTTCTGATGGCGCACGTGATCACCGGGGTTTCCACGAGCACTGAGCCTGCTCAGTTGTCCGTGGTGCCCTCATCGCAGCAGGATACATATCCTCTCTTCGTATTGTACATGGGCTCGAAGCATGTGGAAAAGGCTATCTCTTAGCCACCTGCAGCCTAGCCACCTTGCAGAGCGATCACAGCAGCAGAACTTCATCACAGAGAGGCCAAGCAGCGTGTCAGGTTTGAAAGCACCCCACAGCTCTCCGTTACTTAGCTGGGCCGACCTGGTCCACCCTCCCTGGGCCCACCGTGCTTGAGTTTGAGATGCCTGGCTCAGAAAAGGATAGGACCCCTTTCACATGTCCGGCACAGACGAGGACGAACCTCTACGTCCAGCGCTTTTCCTCAGCTGGTGCTTTGGGAAGTGTGTGAGTGAGCTGCTGCCTGTCTCAACATTCCATGGCTAGTCTAGCTAAAACCATTGAAGGAGATATGTTTGTAATGGAAATCTGGTAGGGTCCCTGCCAGGCTCGATGGAACAGCTCTTTCCCCAGCCTTCCCGCATGTGCCTCTCAACCTCAAACACAGGCTGGCCAGCCTCGAGGTTGTAGGCATGGCCTTAAACTGTATGGATGATGTACCCACTGTGGAACCTTCCATAATCACCTCAAACCTCAATCCTCAAGGCACCTCAATCCAGAGCTTCTGATGCCACAAAGACCAGCCATCCCAGGTAAGATGAATCGCTTCACTGCCTCCATCAGGTCTTTTCACCGTCAAACTAGACACAGCAGTAAGCCAGCAGACCCAGTCCGTCGGCTAAAACCCCCATCCGAGTGCCTAGCCCTGCAAACTGGAGTAGCAGCCAATTTTCTGTGGACGCAGCAAGAAAACCTGCACCTTCAGTTCCTGCCATTCCCTTTCCTGACCAGAAACAAAAGTGGGCGTGCCCATTTTTGGGGACTTTTAGGTTTTGCCTCTCAGGTCGACAGCTCGTTAGACGCAAAAGCGAAGAAAAGGGTCCGAAGCCCCCAGTCTTTCAAGAAGTGGTTCCCTTCTCATGGCTCAATGGCACTCCCGTTTGCGTGCCACTCCAACTCAGCCGCTCTCCATAGCCCAGTACCTGCCAAAACACCAGGCTAGAGCAGGATTCCTGCAGTGCAATACCTGGCTGCCTCGCCAAATGGTTGTATTCATTAGCATCCACATCAGCATCTACTCCCAACAAACAAACTTTTAACAAAAGACTGTTTCCACCCTTCGGGCTTGCCTAAGCCCACAGGTGTTCTGCTTATGTGTGGAGGTGGTGCTAGCCCTGCTGAGACTCGCAGGGCTGATAATTCTGATGTATGTAGACAATTAGCTTATAATAGCCAAATCCAGACAGAAGTTGCTGAGGGACATGCACACCCTGCTGCTCCATCTAGCATCACTCGGCTTCACCAGTCAATCTGGCCTCGAGCAGCCTGGTCCCATCTCGAAAGGTGACTTTTTTTTTAGGTTAGATTGGATTTCAGCCCTCATGCATGCCAGCCTATCAGTGAAGTTATCTATCACAAATGCACGGCAAAAAAGATATGTAAAAAAAACACCCACAAATTAAGAAAAAACAAATATGAATTGAGAAAAATGATCTTTCAATATAGTGAGTATATTTATCTTGTTAAGATTTCTTAAAATAAGAAAAAGTTTCTAAAAGCTACGTTTATATTAGAAATTTATTCAAGTCAAAACAAGACTTACTTGTTACACTTTACACTTTGTTAAGAATTTTGTTAAGAAATGCACAACTACTGATTTTCTTAAGGTGAAAACATGATTGTGACAGAGGAGCTGCTTGACCTTAAATTTAAACTACTTAAATGTAATGTATTCTATAGAGTTGTGAGTTGTTACCTGACTCTCCAGATATGAAAGAATTGTTTTTAGAATTTTTCACACCTGCGTGACTTTCATTCGGTTACATTGCATTTGAAAAAATGGTGATTGTGACAATGAACAGTTTTATAGCAGTTCTATTGAACAGTTTTATACAGTTCCTGGCAAAGGAATTCGGCCCCCTTGAGCTTTTCAACTTTTTGCCACATTTCAGGCTTTAAACATAAAGATATGAAATTGTAATTTTTGTAAAGAATCAGCAACAAGTGGGACACAATTGTGAAGTGGAATGAAACTTATTGGATATTTTAAACTCTTTTTAGAAATAAAAAACTGAAAAATGGGGCATGCAATATTTTTCTGCCTCCTTGTGTTAATACTTTGTAGCGCCTCCTTTTGCTGTGATTACAGCTGCAAGTCACTTGGGGTATGTCTCTATCAGTTTTGTGTGGCTAGCTCGGCGACATTTCTTCCCTCTTCTCCGTTGCCGCCGTGTGTTCGTTCGTTGCAACAACACAACAGCAGTGGTCCATATAAATTGATGGAAGGGGATGTGTTTTCCCTTCTCCTGCAACGCTTAGCACATAAGCTGATGCTGTGGTGCAATCAGTGCATACTGTCAACGCTAGCGATCTACAAACCGGATTCCAAAAAAGTTGGGACAAATTGTGAATAAAAATTGAATGCAATGATGTGGAGGTGCCAACATCTAATCTTTTATTCAGAATACAACACAAATCACAGATCAAAAGTTTAAACTGAGAGCACTCATGCAACCCCAATACCATCAGTGATGCAGGCTTCTGAACGGAGCGTTGATAACAACTTGGGTTATCCTTGTCCTTTCTGGTCCAGATGACTTGGCGTCCCAGTGTTCCATAAAGAACTTCAAATCGTGACTCATCTGACCACAGAACAGTCTTCCATTTTGGCACATTCCATTTTAAAAAGCCCCTGGCTCACTGCAAACGTCAGAGCTTATGGAGCTTGCTTAGAGATGGCTTCCTCTTTGCACTGTAGAGTTTGACAGTGGCATTCCTGTTTGAGGTGCAGTGACGTTTAAGGGCCCGGAGATCACGAGCATCCAGTAGAGTTGACCCTTACACACAGCAATGGTTCCAGATTCTCTGAATCTTTTGATGATGTTATGCACAGTTGATGATAACTTAAAAGTCTTTGCTATTTTACACTGGGTAACAACATTCTGGTCTTTCTGCAAGCCGCCATCGATCTCTACACTTTGTGCGAAAACACCCACTGTCCTATGTATTTCTCAACACAGGACGAAAGCGCGCCTTTTGGGGTTAATGCTCTGGCTCACCGTTGGCCAGAGGTGACGCACTACACGTTTTCTACACTGCCAAGCGTGAGGGAGGAAGGGCCACACTCATAGTGATAGCCTTGAGGTGGCACAGAGCGCCCTGGCTCCCAGAGATGTCACTACTACGCGCACAGCTGTGGGCTTTCCAAATTCGCAAGAATTTACCATCTCAGGTGAACGGGAAGATTTACCACTCTCGCCCAGAGCAACTGCCGCTCTGGACCTGGTCCGTGAGAGGTTCAACCTCCAAGTGTTAGATTTACCACCTCACATGGTCACTACTATTCAGGGGGCTAGGGCCCCATCCACCAGATCATTATACGATTAAGTGGCAGGTGTTTGAGAGGTGCCTGATATTATATCATCACTTCAGGAACTCATGGACAAGAAGAAGTCTCCACCATTAAGGTCATGTCAGTTTTGGCCATGCATCTACGGAGCGTCACCATATTCATTCTTGAAAGTTGTTCATCTTGCCTTGCCCATTGTGAAGCAGGTTGTTCTGAACTGGGATTTCTTACTGGTGCTATACGGTCACTGAGGAAGCAACACTTCCCATCCAATATATGTATGCTTGGAGAGTTCGTGGCGGTCGCCCAGCATTTGACGCGTGTTTCTGTCTGTCAAGCCGGACTTGGTGCAGGTGGATGCTTCGATGAGGTCAGGACTGAATATCTCTCCAATAGGTGGCTATCTCTCCAATATCTCAACAATATCTGAGAATTGGGGTTACGATAGTAACCTTTTGTTATGTTAGTTAATGTGGTGGAATAAGGAAATTGTTAAAGTCATGTTTTGTGAATTGTGTCTTAAGTGTTAAATCACCTACAGGTTAAACTAAATAACATTTTAATTTCGTAAATATTTGTTGATATTTTCCAAAAAAATCTTGCAAATTGCCTACATTTAACTTAAAGTGCCCTTTAAACACAGCAAAGACTCTTAATGTATAAGACTTTTAATGTGAGAGTAGTGTGGCCAAGTATAAGAAATAAACGCTTTATTTAGTTATTGTTGTTGTTCAGTTATTGTTTTTAACTCTGTTAATTTGTATTCTCCTTTTATAAGACTTACAATAAGAATGGGAGTGTGCACAAAAAGGACCACCAGCACAACGGCATAGGAACTGTGAACGGACTTTCAAATGGCACAACTCCAGCAGAGATTATAAAGCAAAGGAAGAAAAGATTCAACTGATGATTCGTCTGTCTGTGACCCTTCTGTAAATGTTGAGCTTCATTAGATACTACATATTCCTCTATGAAAAAGGGTGAATTATATAATAATTTTCTATTTGCACACTGTGCTTGATTATTGTATGTATTGAATTTAAAGGAAATAGATGGGGTGTTTATTTAAGGGGCCATGTTAAATAGAACAATCTTTTTTTTTTTTTTTTTAATTTAAAGTACCATATGTGAGACAGGATACGAAATGTGTATAGACGTTAGATATGTACATTAGTACAGGTTCAACCAGGCTATATGTAAATAGCATACACTATATGGATACAATTTTTGAAACAAATTTATAATCATTGTATTCAATTATTTAATGTGATCACTGATATTTAATTCAGTCTCACTGTCACTGCTGTTAAAATCAAGCACAATGTCATGTGCTTGAGCAGCAATGAATGATGGAATTAAGAGATAAACTGGTATTAAACTTAATGTGATGGAAAAAAAAGCTGTGGAATTATTACTATTACTGTTTCATACAGATAAATAATGAATAAAACCATATGCGAGTTCCAAGGAAGGTATGAAAGCAGCAGACGAGCCAGTTAAAACCTTTATTTTTTATTTGGTTGTTCTTGTCTTCAGTAGTCAATCACTAAAATCCAAACATTTTATATTTGGTGAAAAGTGAATAGAAGACAATTTATATATTTTTTGCATTTGCAACATTACTTATTATACAACATTAATCAAATCAAACAAAAGATATGTACGTAACGTCTATAGCCATTAAAAAAAAAAAAAAAACACCCCACACACCATTTTTACATTCATCAGCCTCAGAATAGGAAACAATGAGCTTGGTGCAAGTGTAACGTGTAAACCTTTAGGTTTAATGCTCTGCATGCAGCTTGTCTGGGGTCCTACAGTGGGCGCTCTGAGGAGGCAGTGTAACTTTTCACACGGGCAAAATAAAAAGGTGTGTACATCTTATCCAAGTCAAATGCAGTAATGACAGTTTCTCCGGTGGATCTGCAAAAATATAAAAAAAAATCTAATTTATTTCAAATGATCCTAAATGGTCTTAGAGCCTTTAAGCACTGGAAATTTTAGTCTACAACCCACAGTAGTTGCTCAGGTAGTGCAGCTTATTCAGGATGACACGTCAATGTGAGCAGTGCAAGAAGATTTGTTGTGTCTGTCAGCTCAGTGTTCAGAGCATGGAGCAGATACCAGGAGACAGGCCAGTACACCAAGAGACAAAAGGGGCAGTTGGAGAGAACATCCGCCGCCTCATCAGGAGCAAGCCCAGGCGTTGTAGGGAGGTCATACAGGCACATGGAGGCCACACACACTACTGAGCCTCATTTTAACTTGTCTTGAGGAATTTC
>JAOUQT010328680.1:0-13587 GCA_025769995.1 Xyliphius kryptos
GCCTTTTGTAGATTTTTTTTTTTTTTTTTTTTTTTTTTTTTTATAGAATAATTTGCTGTCAGCAAAAAGTATTTCTTAAATATGTTTAAAAAATTTTTTATTACAATTAAGTTATTTGTTTTTATGGATTTTTACCTTATCTCTGTTCATCAGTAGATTACAAATCTTATAAAACGGGTAGTTCTAATCCTTAAATCTGATTGGCTGAGCCGCTTGTCTACATTATTTACAATAACCCACACCTCTGACCACTTGACATTCATATAAATGCAATAGAAAATGACTGTTTTTATGTTTAAAGTTTTTCATAAACTGCTTTTTGTAATATGGCCACTAGATGGCAGTATTTGATAGTTAAACAAACCAAATCTTTTACCCGCATCAGGGTTCATTTTAAAAAACGGACTGGATTGTCGCAGAACAGTTTATTAGCAAATTTGCTTTTAGTCAACGTATTTATAAATCAAACCTTTTTATTTATTATAATGTGTTGGTAACAGTTTTAAAAAAGTAATAAGGCACTCGAGGTTGTGCATTATTGTAAATAAACCGTGGGAAAGGGGTGTAACGGCACTCCGCTTGCACATCCTGCCTAATAACACCTCTTTCTTGTGGTTCAATCACAATAATGTATGCCTTCTCGTGCCTTATTGCTTTGCCTTTTTTTTTCTAAGAAAGTTTTTAAGATGTTGGTAAGAATGGAAGACTATATTGAGTTATCCTCTATTTTAAGTACAGTAGGCAAATAGATCACCAGTGTGTTTTTGTTTCATCTGATAACAGACTGCTAATGCTACCTGGCTAATTAGTGTGCTGCAGTGATTCTGCACAGCTATATATATGTATTCCTATGGAATCTTTATGAAATTGCTAATGTAGTCATGGTGTGTTTTTGTGTCATGAAGATCATAAAGATCCGAGCGCAGACTGAGGGAATCAACATCAGCGAGGAGGCTTTAACTCACCTGGGAGAGATCGGCACCAAGACCACACTTAGGTAGACCATGAGCCTCTACATACGGACACTGCTCATTTATACATCATTATAAAATGGGTAGTTCTAATCCTTAAATCTAATTTGCCAAGCCATTCGTCCATTGACATTATTGGCAATAACGCACAACTCTGACTGTTTCACATTGGTATCATTGCGTGATATACAATACATTATTTTACAGTTGTTTTTATAAACTGTGTTCTGTAATTTAAATTGTAAGTTCTGTAACACTTCCATGATTTCATCACAATAATGCATGTTCTTTTGTGCTGTTTTTCGTTGTATTGTGTGTGTGTGTAGGTATGCTGTGCAGCTTCTGACTCCTGCAAACCTGCTGGCGCGAGTGCAGGGGAAAGAGGTGGTTGAGAGGGAGCAGGTGGAGGAAATTAATGAGCTCTTCTATGATGCGAAGTCTTCTGCAAAAATACTTCAGGATCAGCACACCAAGTTCATGAAGTAATTGCTGCAGTCAGCTTCCAGCACCGAACTCCCATCATATTCAGATGAGCCAGAGCACAAACTGTTGACGCTGCAGTATGAAAAGTGTTTGATAGCAGAATGATTCCTTGAAAGTTCTCTTGTTTCATTTGTAAAAATTACATTTTTGGCTCAACTTTTTTTTACGCCACCTAAATTTGGATCTTTTTTTTAGGGGAAAAAATAATTAATAAATAATCTCGCATGAGTCTGTTAACTTTTTTTCTTTTAAGACATCTGCGATATTATTTTTAATAGAATTAAAGCTGTGATTTATATATTAGAATTCTGTGTATTGTACTGAATTAAATCTCATTCCAAATGTCATCCAACAGACTTTATTTAATCCTTTATTTTGAAGGGAGATTCAGATGTTAAGCTTGTATTTCAGTTCTCTTTATGGCTGTTATTTCTTCCTGGTGGGTTTGTTGAAAGCAGTCTCTCCTCCTGAGCGAGCTCCGCTGAACACTGACGGCGCAGCCTTGCCTGCACGCTCTGTCCAGACAAACAAATGAAGAGCTCATAAGTGCTTTGAGATTTTATTAACATTACAGACAGACAGTAGTATGTAGTGATGATTGGACAGCAGGAACCTTGATTTGAATAAGCAGTAAGGCACGAGAGGGCGTAACACAACCTTTCATGTTGTTAACTGACTAATGGTGAGAAATGATGAGCCTTACAGCTGGTGGTTAGGGTGTTGGACCAGCAATCAGAAGATTGGGGGTTCAAGTCCATTGAGTTTACTAATGTGAGTTCTTGAGCAAGACCCTTAACCCTCATTGCTCCAGGGTGCTGCATCAACCCTGTATTCTGATCCCAACCAAGTTGGGATACTTGTAAGTCGCTTTGGATAAAAGCGTCTGCTAAATGACCAAATGTAAATGTAAATGTAAATGTAAGTACAATCCACTCCACAGTAAAAACCTACACTGAGACTTTAACTAAAGATAAGTATAGCTACACCCCCTGGTTTGTACTCTGTTCTCTGATGATCAGGAAAATGGCCAGAGCAGGTACTACTAGGGTGGTGAATGGTACTGTGCACTGCAGTGACATTGACGTGGTGGTGTGTTAGTGTGTGTTGGGCTGTGGCAGTGCTGCTGGAGTTTATAAACATACACTGTGTTCCAAATTATTATGCAAATTTTCCAAAATGACCTCTATGACTTGCAGTCATTGTAATTTTCCAGTCATCAACTTTTAGAGTACAACTGAAAGGTTTTTGAACAAACTGCCAATAAGAACAGTATATTTAAAAAAATAAAACACTCAAAATGCATGTTCCAAATTATTCTGCACAGCGTTTTCAGACTTTTCATTTTTATAAAGAACAAAAATATGGTCCTTTGTGATATTATAAGCATTAGCAGGTTCTTAAAAACCGAAATTGTTTTCAAGTCAAAACTGTATTCTAGGTGATGTTTCATTTGCACATAGGACCCCTTGTTCTAAAGGAGCTTCTGAACTCTCTCACCCATTGAGTTTGTCAGGTTTTGAATGCTATCTGCTTCAATTGTTTTGCATGAGGAAAGAATCCCAGAATACCGGAAGTGGCCGGAAGTGTTGTTTGAGAAACTCCACATATATTATGGAGGTCATATTTACCCCTTCAGGGATCCTAAAGGGGCTGACAATCTCTCTCTCCATAAAAGATGACCTCCATAATGTAAGTGGAGTTTCTCAAACAGCACTTCCTGCCATGGTTTAAGAAGAAGAACTGTGCATTCCGCAGCAAGATCATTTTCATGCTGCAAAGAACACATCTGCATCTCTGGCTGCTTTGGGCATAAAAGGGGACAAACTTATGATGTGGCCCCCATGCTTCCCTGACCTCAACCCCATTGAGAACCTCTGGATAACCTGCTAATTCTTATAATATCACAAAAGACCATTTTTTACTCTAATAGTTGATGACTGGAAAATTACAATGACTGCAAGTCATATCGGTCATTTTGGAAAATCTGACAAAATATTACTTGCATAATAATTTGGAACAATTTCAGGACTATGGACAGAGCAGGTATTACTAGGGTGGTGAATGGTGCTCAAAAATATCTCACCACCATAATCCAGTATGCAGAAAAACAAACCACAATCTGTAATCATACAAGTTGCAACTATATCTAAATAAAACATGCTGTGAGTGTAGAACAAATATGTTTGTTTAAAATGTCAAATTTTATTCAGAAGTCTTCTGCTGTTTACAGATTTCGTCACTGGATGGTGTTTATAGAAACTGATTGTTAATAAATGTGATATATACACTCGGTGGTGAACATACCACATTTGACATTAACGGAATGCGAGAAGACGTGCGAATCTCAGCAGAAGTGCATGTACAGTATCAACAGATTTGTCCCCCATAATAAAGAGATATTGGTCTATTAGCTGGAGCAAACTCCATCACTGTTTCTGCAAAGTTCCACATCAGCGCGCTCGTTTCTCAGCTCGCCTCACAAAGCTGTCACAGCGCATTGTCTCCCGCTTTCAACAAAAATAAATTAAAGCACTAAGACTTTATTTTCCGAGTATAGAGGCTAATTTAGTTTTCTTATTCGCTGCCTGAATCTGTGCTGTCGATCTTTTAGGCTGTAATTAAGCATGTGTTAATAAAACTACTGCCATGAACACAGCGTGACAAAAGATAAACATGATATAAATACAATGATCATATATGTATTACAATAAGAGCTGCACTGAGTATATATCCTGCATATCAGAGCGACAGTCTATCACACAGGCTCAGCATATACAGAGTACAGTCCAGAGAACCCCCCCCCCCCCCCCCCAAAAACCCAAAGGAAATTATAACAGGAATAAAAAAAACAGTTTATGGAAAATATATGATGTGTTTGAAAAGTGAAGAAAAGACTAAGAAACTGAAACAAAACACGGAAAGATAAATAATAAAAGATACAGAGTCTAAAATCCAAACATTCAATGAAAAAAATCTAAAATCCTAATAATGAAGCAAATAAGCAAAAGAAAAGTTCTCCCAAATGGTTACACAGAACAAGCGGAATTAACCAAACAACGCTCTCCTTTGTCATGTATGTTAAACCTGAAGAGTTACGAAGCAGAACAGAAAATCATATTTAAAACTAAACATTGGTTTGAGCACAAACAGAAAGCCATGGATGGCAAGATAAACAAATCGATCGCACCTCAATCGAGTCCATCATGGTTACTGAAGTGAAGCATTTCAAAAAAGACAGTTACTGTGAGAAAGTTTGGAAAAATAAGAGAAAAGAGCAAACAAGGCCAGATGGATAAACTTGAGAAAAATCCCATTAAAGTGTATGTGAGAGTATTATTGTGAGTAAATCATGAGAAAGAGGTGTTGTTAAGACCGATGCACCATCATACATCAACCCCGAGTGTCTTAAAAATAAAAAAAAAAGTAATAAAAATTCTATAATAAAAAACAAAGGTTTATTTTTAACGAATTATTCATTTTATTTTATAAACTGGTAATTGAGTCCAGTTTTTAAAGTGAACGTTGGTCGCTGAGTAACAGGTTTCTGGCTTACAAGCAAAAAACTACCATCTAGTGGCCAAATTACAAAACACAATTTATAAACAACAGCCGCAACAGGTTTAGTGCTACTCAGGAATCAGCTTGCTGTCCATATTACTCTGTATTTTATGAAAAAAATAATGTATTGTTTATCTCACACTCATGTGAATGTGATGCGCTCAGAAGTTTGGGTTTTCTATATATACAGTACAGGCCAAAAGTTTGGACACACCTTCTTATTCAATGCTCTGTTTTTATAATTTTCCTTATACAACTATTTACATTGTAGATTTTCACTGAAGCCATAAAAACTGTGAATGAACAGATGAGGAGTATTTACTTTACAAAAAAGGTGAAATAACTGAAAACACGTTTTATATTCTAGTGTCTTTAAAATAGCCACCCTTTGCACTGATTACTGTTCTGCACACTGTTGGCATTCTAATTAATTCTACTAATTAACCACTAAACCATTTCAGGTGACTACCTCTTGAAGTTCATTGAGAGAATGCCAACAGTGTGCAAAGCAGAAATCAGAGCAAAGGCTGGCTATTTTGAAGACACTAGAATATAAAACATGTTTTCAGTTATTTCACCTTTTTTTGTCAAGTACATTGTTGTGTTCATTCATAGTTTTGATGCCTTCAGTGAAAATCTACAATGTAAATAGTTCGGGAAAAAAAGAAATTCCATTGAATGAGAAGGTGTGTCCAAACTTTTGGCCTGTACAATATATGAAAGACCCAATCCCCCAACCATGGGATATGCATGATGAAGCCCCACCCCCTTTTCCCCCTGCCAAACCATAAGATATGCATGATGGAGCTTCACCTCCCTAACATGGCCACCATTTCACATGAAACACAATTCCTACAATGTTATACAAATTCCTGCATCAGGTAACTTTGTTTATTTTGGTGAAAATGTCATCGGCAAAATTGTTGCTCTCAAACATGGCTTTAACCTTCATTTATCAACGTTGGGATACTTTCGAATATGTGCCTGCTAACTGTTTTTCTTAGTTACAGAAGTATAGTTATACAGTCTGCTCAACAATACGATGACTACATAAATACCTTATGGTGGCAAGGACCAGCAACATTAAATTGGGGAAGGGCTCAATTATTCGGCATAGGTTACGCTGCGGATCAGCCAGGACCCTAAACAAATGAAGAGACCTGAATGTTATTATTAACAAGCACTGGATGACAGAAGTAATATTATCACCTCACTGTCTCTCATGACCATGTGGTACCATCTCAGTCTGAAGATCTGACCTTGAGTCCATGTGGACTGACTTAATGACTTGTCTCTTTTCAGTAAAGGTTTATAACTGACCTTGTATTTCTTGTTAACAGATTAATAAATGCAGTACAAAGCAGGGCTGGTTATTATTTTGTTTACCTCTTTACTTTAATAAGTTCAGTGCTAACAAAACTTGAAAGACTTTCTGTGAAAAGATTTGCAGTGTATCAATTAAGATATCTGTACATTCATCCAGAGGAGCAGTCGTGAGGTCAGACACCGATGTCTGATGCGAGGACTTGACTCACAAGCTCGCTATTTTGGTCCTAACGGTTCAGAGTGAGGTTGAGGATCACGGTTATGCTGGGACAGCTAAAAGGCCTTTCCTTAAAAACATCCCAACATTTTTCAGATACTTTTATCTGAAGTGAATTACAAGTGTCTCAACAGCCGAGTGCCTTAAGGACCTCATGGAAATGATCCGTTTCAATCAAAACCTGTAGATTAAGAAATCCGTGTACCTTTATGACGAAGAGTCATTACAAAAAGCACACATATATACAGCATTTGCAACAAATGTAATAAATGTAATTCTTAAACCTCTTTAACAATCAGCACTGCAAACAGTGATTATCTTCTTTGTGGGGGACAGATGTCTGCTGTCCATGGTACCCACCGACACTCCACTACTGCTTTTTAAAATCCCAGTTTTTGACTCTGCTGTTTACTTCAAAATCTTACAGACTGGATAAAAAGCAAATCAATCAAATGTGGCTTAATACTCTGAAGTACTGGAGCATTCGTTTCATGTCGTAAAAAGAAAAATATATGCTGATTTTTTAAATTTTGTAATTTTTATAAGTCAGCTTTTACTAATTTAACATACCATATAGGGCATCTCTTGTTTCACTGCACAATTTAACAAACGCAACATTACAGTTTACAAAAAATGTTTATGTAACTGTCATACAGTATAAACTATGCTGAATGTGTAGCAGAATTATGTTACTATATAATTAGGCAAACAAAACCCACAGAATCAAAATCAAGCATGAGATTTTGATTTTCAATCACGATAATCTATATTTATTCAGATTGCATGCTGGATCTCTGTTAAAAGGCTGATTCCATGTGTCTTGGTGTACAATTTCCGATGATCTGCGGTAAAAATAGTTTGCACTACACAGTCAAGCGAATGCCACTTGTGACTGTAATGAAAAAGTGGAATGCAGTAAAGTGTGTGAATAAATAAAGACAAAGAGAAAATAGAACACTCTACAAAACACTTCTGGGTTTGAGGAATGAGATTTCATTTGTTAGAGATTCTTCAGTGGAATAAATTCTTGAGAATGATTATTTTGGACATTTTTTTTCTGTTTATTTTCAGATTATTAATAATTTGGACATATTTTATATTAATATTTTGTATTACATTTTCTCTGTATTCCAACCAAGTGTGTAAATGTACCAACAGTTTACAGGCATTTAAACAGCACATTTACAATTATTATTATTAAGTTTTATCCAGGTACTTCAATTACCTCCCACGGTCCAAAAACATGGATTCAAGGTTAATTGGCTGCTCTGATTGGGCCCCCATCTAAATTGCCCGATATAGTGTGTGTCCGTGTGGGTGCGTGGGTGCCTAGCGATGGACTGGCACTCTGTCCTGTGTGTACCAGACCAGCGCACGAAACATTTTTCCATGGATCCTAGTAGAGGATTAGGTGATATAGGATAATGAGATGAGATAATAATGATGAGGATGACATAAATGTCAAATATCACATCTCACAAATGCTTTTCTGGATAAAAAGGCAAACAATCTCCAAAATTGTGTAGGAAGCCTTTAGAAGTCACAGTGATTTTTTTATGGTTGTATATATTTTCTTGTATTTGTGTTCATGGTAATTGTCTTAACTGTATATTAAAAAAAATAAATAAATAAATAAAGAACACGGTTTTCCAGAAGCCTCACACAGCAGATTAACACCTCTGAATAAACTCGTACTGTCCTCACCTTTCCTATCCCCCCCCCCCCCCAACCTCCTTCCTTCCTCATTAATTCGGTAAAAGTGGGACTGTGTAATAACCTTTATGCCTTGTGCTGGTGCCAAGAACAATTAGGTACAGGCTCTGTCTCTCGTTACACATTTAAAAAGCACTCTTACATCTGATATGTTTATTGGACATTCATTACTTTGACTCAGATATACAAAAGTATTAGGACAAACCATGAATTAAGGTGTTTCATTCAGTTCTCCATCCAATAATTAAATGCTTCCTGTGTCTCAGCGCTCAAAGAAAGGTTCATCAACGCATAGGTTTGGTGGAAAAGCATTTTAGAGTCCTGATCTTCACCCTACTGTGTGAATTAGCTTAAAAAATAAAGTCTTTGGAGACTTTTAAAGTCTTTCATGTAGGTGTAATGTTAGGTAAACTTTAACTTTAGTTTATTTAAGGTAGTCTGTCAGAAAAGGAGCCTAAATTACTAAAAATTAAAAACTCAAAAACTTTAGAAGCTACACCGTGAATTGAGATCCATACCGATGAGTTATACACCCACCAGCCACTGTATTAGGTACACCACCATGTTGCTATATTTACAGTATATCCATTGTATTCACTTCACTGATCATATAGATGGACTTTGTAGTCCTTTAATTATAATATGTAGTCCATTTGTATACCCTATACACTTTGTCAGTTCCCTTTACTTTGTTCTCTGATGATCAGGACCATGGACAGAGCAGATATCATTTGGGAGGATATTAGGCTACGCTGCTGCTTGTCCAAGCACTCGTCTTATCCCAGCTCAACTACGGCTCGACTATTATAATACTTTGCCTGCCAGTCTCCCAGCTTCCACAATCAGGCCTCCACAACTGATTTAAAACTCTGCAGCCTGGCATGTGTTCAACCAGCCCAAGCAAACTCATGGCGTCCCTCCTCTCTCTCTGTTGACTTCCAGCAGCTGCTTGCATTTGGTACAAGGCACTGACTCAAGCCTACAGGACAAGCTCTGGATCTGCCCCCTCATACCTTTAAATACACTCCAACTCTTTCACTGCGCTCTAGTGATTCAACCTTACCGTGATGCTAATGCTCACTTCATATCGTTCACCACTGCTCAATGGTGAAACGGTTTCCCGAACACTGTCTGTAAGGCTGTCCCTCAGCCAAACACTCATCTCCAAACACACCTCTTCCACAGACACTCACTATGAAAATACATCAATAATAATAATAATAAATAAAAATCAATTGGGATAATGATTAGCTTAGATGATACTACAGTGTAACTTGTTTCTCCTTAACTATTTACTTGTGTTGTTCTTTCATTTGTAAGTCATTTTGGCTAAAAGTATCTGCTAAATGACTAAATGTAAATGTAGAGTGGCGGATGATTCTCTTAGTGGAAGTGATGGTTCAGAGACAGCTGTAAGGTGCAAATCCTGTATCCACTCAATGTACACTGTAGCAGACATATCCACCTTATTGCTCCGCCTTGTACTTGTAAAATCAGAGGACACTGCAAACAGGAAGCTCCAAGTGTGCAACACACCATCACACCACTATCAATCATGATTGTGTATCGAATAAAGTGGCCGGTGAGTGTATACTATTGTAGTCATCAGTAAAATCATTTTATAACGTGCACTTAACTTTTCTTAGCTTTTCCCTATTTATAAAGTGACAGTTTCCCCGCGGCACATTGTCGGTTCTGTAAGCTTTCGAACTGACACTTTAAGGGCATTTTCGCACGATTGGGTCCATTAGCATCAAGAACCCAAACACGAGCGGCTTCCCTAAGCTGGCGACAGGAGACGGGCACAAACAGCTGGGGTCTGATGGCGCCGGCACAGTTCACAGCTGTGAAATCAGTCCAGCTGCTACCTACAGTGAGAGATTCCATCCTACATCCTGTTCTTCTCTGAGCCCATCGAACAAAACGGACAAATACTTTGAAGGTGAGGTTTAACATTTTCTGCATTCTTTTTCTTCATTAAAGTTTAACGTTATGCTCTTCGTGAGACTGAACCACAATCTATATAAAGTCTAGCATCTGTCCACACGACAAATTCGCTGGAATCCTCAGCAATTCGCTTCCAATCAGGCAAGTTGCCATGATGGCTGCACCCACATGGCATATTTATAAACCACGGGTGGGTGAGCAATTACCGCTCTTCGTCCGTGTATGGAGAAACGTGCAACTCTGTCTCAATAAAAAAGGACGTCTTAATGCAATGTTGAAAACCGCCATTTAAATGCATAAACGCCAGCAGCGAGTCGTCTCTCAAAGGGGGACGCACAGCCATATTTCTGCCTTCCTGCAGCTTCCTTCCATATTGGTGAGCTATTTAAAATTCTGAAACAAATGCCTTTTGGGTCATACTCCCCTTTAGATCGCTTTTAAAGAAACGAGGAGGATGAGAACACGAGAACTTTTCTCTTTGATGCAGCGATGCTGAAAAGATCTGTGTGTGTTCCCAGATGGAAGTGAGGCAAGGTTACACACCGCCGGGGTTAATACACTTAACGGCTGCAGAGACACTACAGAAAGACTGTGAGATTCATGCAGAGTTACAAAAATCTATAGGAAACATATGAGCCAAATGTCAGTGCGCACACAAACACAAACACACACACACACACACACAGGGCATCATTGTAATCACACATTTAAGTGTTTTAAATAATCAAGCATCCTGACATGCATTTAAAAAAAAAACCCTATATGCTATCAACATGGTGAAAACAGTTTGGGGAAGGCCCTTTTCTTTTACAGCATTGCCTGTACCCCATTACACAAAAAAACGTTCATTAAGACATGGCGAGGTTTGATGTTAACACTGTGTAACCTGCCCACATATAGTCTTGACCTTTGTCACATCTGCAGGAGTGAAGGGACTTCTGGTTAGCAAGGCTCCTGTACATATAAAATATAAAGGAGTCCATGTATATATACACATTTGTACATATACAATACTTTTGTCCATGGATAAGACAATTTAAAGTACATATACACCTAACCTCCTTTTCCCGATCTGGTCCTGGTCCAAAATTAGCTGCACGCTGCTTTTTTCCCCTTGGTCTCGTTCTTGTGGGAGTTTTTTCCGAGACCCTCAAGCAGGAGATGGAAATCCAGCGGGACCACCAACCTCGTTAAATTTGTATAAATTCTATTCGAATTCCTGCTGCCTACTTCAGTGGAAATGAACCCCTGAGGCGAGTGGATACTGCACATTTTTCAAGATGGAGATCAAACTGCAGCTTTTCCTTCAGTGGGGTTGTGTGTGTGTTCCCAGGCACAGGGTGGATCATGTGAATTAAAATGCGGTTTGTGAGGAACACGGTCTCATAAATGATCGCGTGTTGATTGTTCAGATATTTTGATGAACTCAGTTTTATGTTTAATTTATTTTCTTCAGCCAAAAGGTGACAGATAGTAAAGTTCCGAATGCTGCAGGCTTTTCAGTTCAGTTCACTTCCGGTGATCCGAAAATATTTTTCTAAGAGGATCTTATTGGGTTGTGTTGTATTAAACTTGTTATAATAAAGACCTGGTTATTGTAAACAGTAAGAACCACAAGGAGTTTCAAGCTAATAATGTTTCCATAATAATCCCATCTCATTATCTTCCGTTTAATCCTATAATCGGGTCGCAGGCGCTTTCCCAAGATCATCCAGGGATTCAAGGGAGAATGTTTTGGGTGCTGGCCAGACACACCCAGGACAGAGCCCCAATCTACAGCTGGGCCCACACTCACTCACACAGGGGTGAGACACACTATACAGGGGCAATTTAGAGCAGCCAATTTACCTTGAATCCATGTTTTTGGACCGTGGGAGGAAACCGGGAAGAACATGGAAACTCCACCCAAATTAATATTCAAACCTGGATCTTCAGAACAGAGAGGCAAACGTGCTTACCACAACGCAACTGTTAGCAACACAACAGATAAATCTAATCAAAGGTTCTATTTAAAACATTTAGAAAGGTATGTAATAATAAGAATTATTTAACATGGACGTAAATGTTTTAAACATGAAAGAGAAACAGATTTACAGTGAGAATGATATATTCACATATCTCAGCTCACCTGCAGAGGTTTGGTGTTATTATTCTCGAACCCTGTTGTTCCTGTCAGGTTCTTGAACCTGGTTTACCATCACCTTCCATCTAATTAGCACTTTGATGTTGTGACTGCTCTTATCGTAACAAAAGAAAAACCTAGGGTGGCTGTCTTTTTAAAATCTGAAGCAAACCTTAAAGATACTAAATCAGAGAAGGAAATGTAAGAATGAGGAGAGACCTCTGAAAACCGATGCTGTTTACGGAGATGGTTTAGGTTTTTTATATGTTTGGATCTTCTGTACATCTGCCTTTATTAACTGTATGTACAATGAGTTTGGAGGAGAAAGTAAAGGTTAAAAGTGATATAAATTGATTGGATTCTCTCTCAGTGACAGTAAGACAAAATAACACAAGGAAGCGTTTTACCTTATTTCCTGTTTTTTTATATTTTGTTTCTAGGTTTGTTGTTTACCATATTTATGCAACATGGAACAGCTGCCGGTTGCCCTGAATTTCTCTTTGAGATCAATAAAGTGTCCACCATTATATCAGCCACACTGATCATGTAGATGGACTTTGTAGTTCAACAGTTACATTCTGTAGTCCATCTCTTTCTTTACAGACTTTTATCCATTTAACTCTGTTCTTTCATGGTCAGGATGGTGGACAGAGTACGTATTATTACGGTGGTGGATGATTGGAGGCTGATGGTGACCAGATGCTGCTTACAGGGTGCTCCAGCAGCACAACCCATGATCCACCACCCACCACTCACCTTACTTCATCCGTGGTGGTCTGGGGAGGGTCTTAATCACTGGACTAGACCGGACTACAGTCTGTAAAGAACTACAAAGTCCATCTACGTATATGGAAGGTAGAGCTTATGAAACAATAAACAATGAGTGACGCGAACAGTAGGGGGATCAGATGAAGCGGTCAGTGTGTATTAGAAGTAATTACAGTCATATTGTTGTCAGCTCAGTGAGAAGTGTTAAAAGACCTGGAGGCTCTGGAAGTAATTATTAATAATCAGTATTAGATGAGACATGTGATGCGTATTAAACTCTCATACATACAATTCAAAAACAAGTTATATATAGGTTTAAATAAATGTATAAATAACATGGAAGCTGCATATACTGAAACAAAAAACACTAAAGAGAAACTAAAAGCCATTTTTTTATCTTCTTTGATATACACTGCTCAAAAAATAAAGGGAACACAAAAATAACACATCCTAGATCTCAATGAATAAAATATTTCAGTTGA
>JAOUQT010328688.1:0-24392 GCA_025769995.1 Xyliphius kryptos
ACACACACACACACACACACACACACACACACACACACACACACACACACACACACACACACACACACAAACAGACTATAGGGGAAATTTAGAGCAGCCAATTTACCTGGAATCCATGTTTTTGGACCCAGGGTTAGGGTTAGGGTTAGAAAACCCACGGAGACACATGGAGAACATGAAATCTCCACCCAGATTGCCATTGAACCAGGACTCCCCAGCTTTGAGAGGCAAACGTGACAACCACTTAACCATGGTGCCGCCCCTCTGCTGTAAATCCCTCAAGATTTTAGCCTCTATATGTCACAATCTCACTTTTTCGAGATTAAGCTAAAAAGAGCGTTCCTTTGGGAATCCCTCTCTTTATTTATGATAATTGAAAGTGGAAGGTTGAAGGAAACAAACTCACGACAGCGCTTTGAAAATATCAATACCTTCCGCTAGTCAGGGTGGTCGTGTTGTGAAAGCACAACCGAGTCGCCCTTAAAATGACTAATTGCATGGAGAAAATCGATTTCTAAAAGGCGTCTGTGCAATGAGGGCGTGGGTGCCAGATGCCACCGTAATAAATCTTTCAGTACCCAACTTGACAATTGAAAATTAAAAGTGTGAATCGAGGCTAACCTTGATTTTGACTGAGCCGCGAAGGGTGTGATTAGAACATCTAGTTCCAGGCCTCAGGGCCGACCGTCATCCCCGCTTACAACCCTGTCATGTCGCGCTTGGATCAGCCGAGATTGATAATCGCCGCTTTTGAAAGAGCCACAGCAGCAGCATGTCTGAGGAGTTTTCTGCCTCACTAGGGCCGTTGTTGGAGAGACCTCGACTGATCAGGTGAGGCACACAATCTGTTTCACCTGGGTCTGCTTTGGATGCTGGCCGTATCGAATGAGTTGTTTTGGTATTCTGTTGCATAATTAGGACGTAGCCTCTGTACTCATCCTGGATAAAAGGGCTTCCTGCACCAGGCTTCCGAGAAATGCTTAAAAAAGGTACCATCCTACTTGTGAGCGGTGACCTGTCTAAGTGTCTCGGAGGACAGCAGTGCTTCTCACACCCCTCCTTGTCTCCTTCTGTCTTTTGTTTACTCTCCCGTCTAATGTGATGAATGCTCCCTGGCACACAAAGCGGCTCTTTGGAAGTTGGACTGAAAGTCAAGAGGACATCAGAGGCATCTGAAGGTTCCGTGTTTTTAAGTGTAAAGCAGCATGTCTATTCTTCACTACAATCCCTCACTGCCTCGGGCTCCGATATATTCTCACAAATGCCAAAGCCAGCTTTATATTGCCATGGGGATTCCAACATCCAGCTTAAGCATGATCTGAGAGAGGTGACACCTTAGCAGATAAAATAATAAATAAATAATATAAAAATCCAACACGACCAAGAAATATGTTTTGTAGCTTTACGTCTTCTAAAAAGTTGCACTTGTATATGGCATCAAGACAAAAGCTGTCAGCAGAAAGGTTGGCTTCAGCCTTACTAACACACTTTTGTTCCAAAACAATGTTATACAATAAACACTGCATCTGCATCCAAAAGAGCATTTTAAGTTTCTATTCTAAAACACCTGGACAAATCATATGACATATAAACTGCACATGTTTTTAGACGGGAAGGTAAAGTATATTGCTTAATGGGACCATTGTGATAATGAGTTAATCAGAGTAGTGGTATTTGGGGAAAATAAATCACGGTGTGACCGATCACGCAATCAGAAAGTAAAACTGGTTGTTTACCTCTCCATTTTGAGAGATCCATGTTGTCCCACGCTCAGCGGAAAGACAAATCCAAAAGGAGATCTAATTAAATTCTCTGTAGTTTCTCCTGGATAACAATAAGATTTGCAGCTAAAATATGTCTCCTGAGATAAAGAACTCTAATCTCACAAGTGCCTCCCCTTGAGTTTAAGTAAAGCTCTCAATTAAGTCTAACATTATGTGTAAATGTGCCAAAATAAATAACTTGTTAATGAAAGACAGGTGTGTCTATACTAACTCATCAATCTCTCATCCACAGACTAGGAGCTGTCCGGTCCTGAAACTTGAATTACTACTTAGTTGGTGAATATCTAACTAAAGGGTGCGATAGCTCCGTGATTAGGGTGTTGGGCTGTCAGTCTGAAGGTTTGGGTTTCCAAGGACACCAAAATGGTCAACGCTGACCCTTGAGCAAGACCCATCTTTGTTTCATACTATTTCTTCTAATGAATTTTAGGATAAACATCTGGGACAAAGTTGATCTTTTAATGATTCATAAGAATCACACGTAAGGCTCCTGAGACACCAAAGATCAACATTTGATGAATAAAACTTCTCCTGGGTGTCCACATTGATTTTGAACACCTGAATTTTCAAATGAAGTCTTTGAAAGACTTCATTGTAGTTAATTACAACATACAATAGCAAAAGTGATTAGTTAAAGGATAGTTTGGAATGTTATTTAATGACTATTACAACCTACAGTAGATTCACATTTATATTCATACTCTCATGAAAACAGTAGTAAATTTCACTAATTATAACTAAATTTAACTACGGACAAATTACTGTTCGTTATTTAGAATGGCTATCAATCTTTAAAAGGCAAATAAAACATCAATTTACTTTTGCATTTTGGTGATCTGAGATCAGTCTGTGCTGGCATGCTGCACTGTGTGTAAATCATACTACATTTATTGTATAATTACAGTGCTTTATTAGCTCGAACCGCTTGTCTCGTCTGCTTTTTTGAGGGGTCATCTTAAGGGGTCACCAGCTCTTTATCCATGGCACCGTCATAGCACTGCGGCTACGCTGTTTATAAGATAGAACCTGAACTTCTGTTGCAGTCCTACAGGATGGACTTATATACTTTATAATTTTTTAATTATTAAATAGGAAAACCAGATCTTCAAGCCACTGTTGATGGTGTTCAGCTACTCAAGGAGGATGAGTTTCCCACTGAGCCTTAGTCCATGCCTCTTAATGTTTCTTTGAAAAAGAAAAAAAAAAAGAAGAAGTTTTTTCTTGCCACCATCGCTTCGACTTGATTTTTGGAGGTTTAGGATCATATCACTGTAAAGCTGCTTTGTGACAATGCACTGTTGTAAAAAACACTTCATAAATAAATGACTTGAACTTGAAAAACCTCTGTACTGGTTATGTTATATTTGCCCTTGTTTGCAGTCTTAGACATTGCATGAAGCACCAGTGGATGTGGGAAATTTATTGTCTACGTAGTTTTATAGCATTTGGCAGATTTTCTAATTATAAATGTCAAAAAATCATGTCATTTTAGCAAGGGTGTTAAACCATGAACATTCTGGTCCATCTTTACCAACTTACTACAAGATATACAGTGTAAAAAGCTAGAACACTAGGAGTGACATTTCTTAGAGTATCTCCCAAAATGTATATTAAAGTCCATTGTACTATTGATTGATGTTGCATGCTGCTATGATATAAAATTAATAGTTGCAGTCTAAATTAATTTGGCTTAACGCCTAATCAGAAACTCCCAAGATATTAAAATTCAGAGTCTAACTGGGTCAAATACTATAAGCTAACCTCATGCAGGATTATTCTTTCTGGGTAACTATAGACATATAGAATTTAACATTCTTATAGAAGATGGTGGAAAGAGAGCAGAGCATACATCTGTTCTACTTCTTTTGAATTAGTGTGGTTCCTACAGGAACTATTTGGTTAGCCTTGTTGCTGAACTGGAGAGTGTATATTGTAGAGTGGCGTGTTTCTGGCGCACACCTTAAAGATGTGATCTTCAGAGCCTCTGCTAAAGTATGTCTTACAGTAGCCAAGAGTCAATACGGGCGACACCTCTAACAAGACTCTGCGACCTGAAGGAAAATGAACAGACCCACAAAGCCTGTGGGGAAGGTCTGTCAGCCAGGATAAGATTTGAAATGAAAGGCTTACATCAGTTCATATCGTTCACGCTTTAATAATACGGACGCCAAGCCCAAAATGAAATCGGATTCTAAGCCTGAAACACACATTTGCCCTTTTTGGTTACCAGTTCAATTCTTTTTTAGATCTGTTATATTTATTTTTTTGAACATTTGTATTAATTTAGAAGGTATTAAATGCACGCAAAAGTTAAAGCAAGCAGCACAGATAAACAACAGAATGCCTGTAAATTTGCAATAAAAACTTTATAAATCATAACACAAGCATAATATGCTAAAAATGATATTTTTCATTAGTTTCCTTTTTGCTCCAGTTACCATAAAGATGGACTTTGTTGTTCGACATTTACAGACTGTAGTCCATCTCAGTGCATCAGTGTCACTACAATCCACCACCCAAATGCTACCTGCTCTGTGATGCTCCTGACCGATAGAGACCAGAGAACCAACAGGGAGCAAACGAAAACAAGAACACAGATGGACTACAGTCTGTAACTGTAAAACTGTAAGTCCATCTATATGCTCAGTGGAGGAAAAAGACAATGGAGCAAGAATGAGCATCTTTTTTTTTTGTATAATCTGCTTGTATAGAAGACTTAGCAGTTTAATATGCTCCCTATAGATTATATGGCCATGAGCTGAAACAGTTCTGCTTTAAACATGATTATCACTGACTCATTTTTAAGTTTAGACAAAGGAATCAGACTAAATCACCAGTGGGAAAAATTAACACTAATCAACTAAAGCCAAAACAAAAGTCTATTTCATAAAGGCCTTGGGTTCGAGCGACGTCCCTCCTTTTTAAATCACGCCCATTTAAAACAGGCATGTGATGGATTTTCTGCTTTTTATTATGAAGCAATCTTTCATGCTAATTAGCTTCCTCTAAACATTCATCACCCTCCATCACTCATTGAGGTCACTGGCATTCAGTCGTCATACTACACCAACTTTTCTTGTACGAGGCCTTGACTCATTTTTCTCTCCACTGCCTCTGACATCATTAAGACAGAGCGCCAAAAGAGAACCTAAACGAAGCATTTGCCTGGAAACTACTCATTTTAATCAGTGCAAGATGACGAACAATGCGCCGGCGCAGCTGTGGATTGAAACAAAGAGGCAAAACGGCATTATTTCCACAGGCTGATTGGAAATTCAGAATGCTTTCGTGCCCACCGCGCAAAGCTCGTTATGAACAGCCAGTCACGGGACATGAGACAGGCTTCCAAACCTAGATTATATCTTGCCGCGCGCACACACCAAATCTGTTGAGGTATTTGTGTGCAAAGACATTGTGGCGAGATAATGGGGCGAGTTGAAAAGGATTCATATCATTTTGTGAAATGGGCACGATGCGGTTCATCCCAGCGGTGAGCCATGTTCGGCTGGATGTACAGCTAGCTCGAAATACAAAGGAGCACTGGTGAGAAATTAGATGTAACAAACGGAGATGGAATAAGAAAAGATAAAACTGATTGTAAGTCAGCGGGAAATCAGAAAAAAAAAAGAAATAAAAAGGCACGTGATTCCAAAAAGCTGCGTAATTATTAATGGAACCCATCCCAAAATACAGGAAAGGATAGGTCAGGTCAGATCAGGTCACCAGTGTCACACATAATTGTCAAGTGTAATTACAGCCACGTGTTTTAAACTATAAAAAACCCACAATGACTCAAGGAGAACATGCAAACTGCACACACAGAGGACCTTGGCTGTCTTGCTGGGAATCAGACCCAGCCACTCACTGCATCCACTGAGCAACAGAGCGCAGCCTCCATGTAACATAAAAGTGACTTTTACATTTGACAGCTTAATTCAGAGCCAACATAACATCAAAGCACTTTAAGATTAAGGAATGTGCCCCAAATTAAAACATCTCATTGAAACTGCTGGGATAGGAATAATGCACCAACCAAATACCTGCTTTGTGATGCTACTATTGGGGTCCTGACCATTAGAACAAAGTACACAGTGTAAACTGTAGTCCACAAACAGATGGACTACAGTCTGGAATTGTGGAACTACAAAGTCCATATTTACAGGGAGTGGAACTGAGAACATGGATTATAAGTGGAGCAAAGAGGAGGCGTGTACAAACTTTTGACTGCTAGTGTAAGATGAATAAATTCTGGGGTTTGGTCACAGTGTCAAAAAAAATGGCAAAAAAAGGAATTTTTTATTTTTAATAAAATAATGGTAACACCCTGAATTCGATATTCATAATGCATTATAAGTGCATTCATGAAGCTTTATAAAGTGTTCATAATGCTTTGTAACATTTGTCATAAGGTTTGTTACTGTCCACAGGTGTTCATAGTCATAAACTGTGATAATGTGACATATTGCATTATAATCATAACATATTTAAACTTTTGATTCTTTGGATGTTTAGACATTTTGACTTAATACCAGATGATGACAATTTACTGTAAAGAGCATTTATAAGCTTCTATAAGGCATTATGTACTACTATGTATGCAGTCTCTTTCAAAGAGGTCATTAATGACAACACTTTATACCTGTAATGAGAGCTTATAAGCTTTTACAAACAGTTATGAGCACTTAAATCATTTTCAGGAAAAACCCAAACGTTATAAGGCTTTATGTCACTGATCTCTATAAAAAAGTTAATAAACAGTTAAAATATATAATTTATAATGCATTATGTCACTTTGTTTTATAAAGCCTTAAAGCATGTTCTTATAACACTTTTTCAGTGCGGTTATGTACATCTATAGACATTAACAAAGGCTTATGACAAGTATTATAAAGCATTATGAATACTTCATGAATGTGTTAATAAAACATTAAGAATACTGGATTAAAGTGAAGTGGTACCAACATATTCTTATAACGCATTGTGTGTTATAAACATTTATATACATTAACTAAGGCTTATGACAAGTATTATAATGCATTATGAATACTGGATTAAAATGTTGCAAACTACACAAATTACAGTGTGACCACACAATACATTTATAAAAACATGAATAAAATCTGCTCCGTTTGCACGACAGAGTTGTTGTAAGTTTTTATAAATATAAATGACTTTGGTCTGATTTTCTCGCCCTGTTGTTTGGGACATGAGATACTACTGCAAAGCCCAGCTGGTGTTTCCTTTTGCAGAACTGAAAATCAGCTAAAAACATATTTATTGTCTCCTCTCATTACGTCCGACAGCGTTTGGTGGATGTTTGCGACGGGGTTTGTGTAAATAGAACAAGCCGGTTCAGGAAGAGTGTAACGTTAAAAAATGAAATTAAGAGAAAGATGGGAAAAACTCCTGTGCAGGGACCTGAAGCAGTCTAAACAGTTTAGAAACCCACCGGATCTCCACTGCTGCGGTCCTCAAACAAACACCTTGCATAATTCATATTGGCCTTGACTGATGAAGCCAACCCTGAAGTCTGTTCAGCATTTCTAATCAGCGACGGGGTGAGAAGTCCTCTATCCAGCCCCCCGTTTCCTTTCTCTGCTTTTCTACTTTTATGATGAATGCGGTCCCACTGCGCAGTGATGGATGGCTTTTTTTCCTTTCAGAAAGTTTTGTTATGATGTGACAATTATCTGAAATCAATTTGGAAACCTTGTGGGGTGTCGGCAAGTTCTCACGGAAGCCATAAAGTACAGTATTTCCATCATTTTTTGTTCACTAGATTCGACTTAACAATAAAACCGGCAGGAGCAGACCAGTGTAGTGTACAGTTAAGTTGTTATAGTTAAAATGTTTTAAATAGTCTTGAAGATTTATTACTGAATAGTTTCAGACTTCCATGTCGATCGCTATTTTCCTATTTAAACATAATATTAATATAAACACCAAGTGACAAAAACAGAAATACAGAAACTTTTTGTATAGCTTCAGTTATGGCTCATTTTCAGCATCGCAGTGTTCTGTTTAGCAGCATGACATCAAGTTATCTCAATGATAGTGTGTTTATGTTACACTAGGACACACCCCCTTCTTGCTCCATTGGCTAGTTCCTCCTCTTCCATCCCATATAGATGGACTTTGTAGTTTTACAGTCACAGATTGTAGTCAGTCTGTTTTCTTGTTTTTTTGTAAGACTAAGTAGAGCGCTTGCGGCATAGTGGCTTAGCGGTCAGCATTTCGCCTGGGCATCCAGGCGCAAATCCAGATCTGGGTGGTATTCATGTTCTCCCCATGTATGTGTGGGTTTCTTCTGGGTTCTTTGGTTTTCTCACACAGTCCAAACACATGGTGCTCTAAGTTGTTCCAATATAGTGTGTGTGTGCCAAGAGATGGATTGGCGGCCTGTTCTGGGTGGATCTGCCCTGCACCTGGATGGGCATGGAACCCCCCCCCCCCCTTCCCCAGAATAGGATTAAGCGAATGATGAATAAATGAATAAGGGCTTAGTGGTTAATACGTTTGTCTGTCAGCACTGGGGATCCAGATCCGAATCCAGATCTGGGTGGTTCCATGTTCTCCCTGTGTCTGCTCTGGGTACTCCAATTTCCTCCCACAGTCCAAAAACAAGGATGCAAGGTAAAATGGGGGCTCTAAATTGCTCCAATGTGGTGGGTAGGTAAGTATGTGTGTGCCCAGAGATAGATTGGCAGCCTGTCCTGGGTGCATCGTCCTGCACCCAAAACCTTCTCCCATGAATGGGCATGGGCAAATTGCCCCTATATAGTGTGTAGGTGTCTGTGTGTGTAAGTGTAATTACAGTGATTGTTGCCCTGTCCTGGGTGTATCTGCCCAGCGCCCAAAATGTTTTCCCCTAGGTGGGCATTGGGGAATTCCTCTGCACCCTCGTTACCCTCAAGTGGAAGATGTGTGGATGTATAGTTAAAACCATGTTGGATTAAATTTGAATCTGTGGTGTGAAAAAATCTTTTTAGAGAATAATTACCATTTGTGATTTTGCACAAGTGTGTTAAGGAACAGCTTTTTAAACCCTGTGTTGTGGTGATCTAGTTAATCCAATGCTTTCAGCGTACACAAGTCATTAACATAATAAATGATGACTTTTTTAATTGGCTTCGATGGATTCTTTTATTTTTACATGCAATAAAAATGGAGTCCAAATGTATGCGGCCATGCCAAGAATGACGTCTGAGCGCCCCTCATATCGCTGGGAAATGTCATTACTGCATAATTATTTAACAATTTCAAATTTATGTCCCAGATAAAAGTGCATGCTGTGGCAGTACCATCTCTTATTGCAGAACAGAAGTTGCAAAGAAACAATTGTGACCCCCTGCATCCACCATCAAGCCTTCACCGCTTGCTCCATCCACGCACTAATGGAGATTACACATGTATTAGCTGGCATTGTTTCAGCAGCGGTTCTGGGCTTGTTGTTCCTGCCTGCGACTTTACATCCATCATGACTGCAATTCCTGCAATTTACAATCCTCAGTGTAATGAGCAGATGATGTGCCCGGGGTTGGTGTAAATAGGTACTATCAGTGTCACCATCATTACGCTGCCCGAATGGTGAGTATCATTACTGTGAGCGAAAGAGAGAGGCTGAAATATATAGTGCAATGCAGAGAAACAAGATAGCAAAAGACAAAGGATCACATGGGTATTGGGATTTATGCGTGCATACATTTGTGTGAAAATACTTCACACGGGTAAATAATAGTCCTTATTAAATTCATGCATTTAGCACCACGGGTTTATGGGAACACATTTCAACATCTTTTTGCACTCAGATAAAGTAGTCTGAGTTACCTGCACTAACCACAAACAATAATAGTAAGATTTCTAAGCTGTAAAGGTATTAATACCGTTACCATCATTTAGTCATATAGTCATATACACAGTACACATCTGAATTTGGACACACCCCCTTTTTGATCCACGTTTTGTTTACAATTACAGACTGTAGTCCATCTGTTTGTGGACTACAGAACATACTGTGTACTCTGGTCTGATGGTCAGGACCAAAATAGTAGCACCACAGAGCAGGTATTATTAGGTGGAAGCATTATTCCTATCCCAGCAGTGTCACTGAAACTACAGCAGAACTGCTGCACTAAAACCCCCTCAGTGGACCAGTGTCACTGCAGAACTGACCATAAACAACCCACCACCCAAATGATACCTGTTCTGTGATGCTTCTGACCAACAGAGACCAGAGAACCAACAGGGGATGAACAAAAACAAGAACACTGATGGACTACAGACTGTGACTGTAAAACTACAAAGTCCATCTCTATGGTAAGTGGAGGAAATAAATGATGGAGAAAAAATGAGGTGTATCCAAATTTTAGACTGTCACTATATATAGATGTTCTAGGCCTTATATGTATGATAAGTTACAGATCTGGCCAAAGGTACAAAATAATTTCTGCAGCACTCAAGGAACCTAAGAACACAGTGGCCTCCATAATCCTTAAACAGAAGGTGTTTGGGATGACCTGAACTGTTCCATGACTCGGCCGTCCAGCCAAACTGAGGGATCGTGGGAGAAGAGTGTTGGTAAAGGAGGTAAAGAAGAATCCAAAGATCACTGTGGCTAAGCTCCAGAGATTCAGTAAGGAGATGGGAGAAACAACTCCGTGACCATTCTTGACCGGCCCAGCCAGAGCCCTGATCTAAACCCAACTGAGCATCTCTGGAGAGACCTGAAAATGGCTGTCCACCAACATTCACCATCCAACTTGACAAACTGGAGAGGATCTGCGAGCAAGAATGGCAGAGAATCCCCAAATCCAGGTGTGAAAACCGTGTTGCATCATTCCCAGGAAGACTGGCTATTCTCGTTCAAAGGGCGCTTCTACCCAATATTGGGCCGAAAAGGGTTTAAATACTTATGGACTTGATAGATAAGCTTTTCACTTTTATTAAATGACTCATGATGGGCTGCTAAGCATACGGTAATGAGAAATAAAATGAACTTTTCAGATTTTAGCAAATGGCTGCAATGAAACAAAGAGGTAAAGAGGTCTGAATACGTTCCGTACCTACGGTGTAATATATATATATACAGTATATATATGAAATACACACACACACACATACTGTGTTAACGCTTCCCACAAATCACCTTCTCTTGCCACTGCACCTTGTCTTTCCTGACTCTTTGATGTGAGCTCCCAGTCCCTCTCCAGGAGACACAGTCACATTCATCATCCTAATATAGTTGCACTCAGCTGGAGATTAATGGTTTGCCGACTGCGCTCCTGCATCTCACCTCTCCCAGGAAACACGAGCTGAAGAGCACAGCATAGTGCTCGAGGTTACCCACAATACTTGTCGCGCACTGCCGCTATCTGTGTTCATTTCTCGTGACATGCCAATTGCTCCGGTATCCCGCGCACAATCAAGCATGTTTCTGTGACAAAATGTGTCAATGACAAGGAGGGCATATTCGATGGAGCTTCAGGGCAAATAACCTTCAGACTCCAACTTTGGACTTCGCCGCTCACAGGAATGAGACTTGTCCGTATTTTAATTCGTATTCTTTTTATATCCCGTTGTAGGAAATTGTGTCGAGAATAATGTGGTATTCAAATTTCCGCAGCTCTGACCTGACAAAGTGTCAAAATTCCATTCCAAGGTTCCCATCATCCTGGACCTTGCTTCTGAGCCTGACAAGCACCTTTACCCTCTGGATTCTGTACAAGACCTAGAAGCTTCTGCGATGCTGCTATCCCCAGGACCACACCTGACTGCCCCTCTGGATCCCACATGTTCTCAGATTCAGGTCTTGCCATCCCGACACACGGTTCAGATCACACATTAACCTGGCTCATTTTACAACCAGATCCCACTTATGCCAAACCGGAGGCCAACAAATCCCAGCTTCCAGACCCATGAATATTCTGCATGCCAAGCGCATTGAGTCCCACATGAACCCACCCCTATCCCAATCTTAATCCTTACTTTTCAAGGCCAACTAAAATGTGTTTCGTATGAATACCTCTTTCTAGCATAGCTTAAAGCTACATCTGCCAAACCTGTATATAACTACCTCCTAACAGACTCTAAGCTCCATTTTCAATGTGACTTTTTTCTCTACTCTCTGGTTTTAAGATCCTCAAAAATACCTGTGGCTCACATTTGGGTTGTACTCTTACTGGTCTGAGAGTAGCCTGCCACTCTTTATTTACATCATAGGACCCAAAGGTTCTTCCTTCATTTTAATTCTTAAACAAAGTACACAAGGTACTGCTTTTAATTTACTAGAATCCCAATCTTAAAAATCTTAATTGTGTTTATTCTGAGACTTACACCGTGTGTATTTTACCAGATTACCACCAATAAGAATACATAAACCACTAGTCAATTGTCTGGACACGCCCCTTCTTGTCCTCACTTATTCTCCATTAGATCTGTTCCAGTTACTATGAAGATGGACTTTGTAGTTCCACACTTCCAGTCTGTTGTCCATCTGTTGTCCATCTGGTTGAGGACTACAATACATACTGTGTACGTCTCCATTATTCTGTTCTAATGGTCAAGACCCCAATAGTATTTTCTCTTATATACTTCTACCCATTTTGATAATAGATTTATAGTTGATACATTTCTGTTTATATATTTTGTGCACGAGAGCCATTCTTTTGCATAAAGCTTATTATTCTTTTTTATATATACAGTAAATGCATATTGTCTCACACACAAGTTAATGCTAATAGTACAATTTGCACTGCCATCCTCACTTTAAACAAAGCGTTTTGGCAAAATCTAACTGGACTGGACTTTTTTAAGTTGTGTATTTGTGCAATATGGTGCAGCTGCTGATTGCCCTACATTTCCCTTCAGGCTAAATAACTAATGAACCAACCAACAAGCAAACAAACAAACCAACCAAACAAGCAAACAAACAAATCAACTAACCAACCAACCAACCAACCAACAAGCAAACAAACGAATCAACTAACCAACCAACCAGCCAAACGAATCAACCAACCAACAAGCAAACAAACAAACAAATCAACCAACAAGCAAACAAACAAGTGAACCAAATAACCAACAAACCACCCAACAAGCAAACAAAAAAATCAACTAACCAACCAAACAAACAAATCAACCAACCAACAAAATGGACTATAGTTTGTAACTGTAAAACTACAAACGTCCATCTATATGCGAAGCGAAGGAAATAGAAAATATGGCAGAATTTTGAATCCTACTGTATTCCAGTTTAATCCAGTTGTTCCGGCTGTGGAGCAGAGTTGACAAATGTGTTGACAATTGACATTAATTCAATAATCAATTAAAAAAAATAATAAAATAACCTAACATCAGGTTCATTTTCCTGAGCTCATTTCCATTCATTTAAATCCTTAAGATATCTAAAACACAAAGACGTTCATACGTTTAAATTGTGTCATGATTTTATCTTATAGTCCTAAAAGGTTGAGAATAAACCTTAAATCTTAACTCCACTTTAGTTTAGAAGAGCAATAGTATATAATGCTTACAACGTTTGCATTTTAAGACCTCCTCCAAACAGGAAAGCTTTGTTTCACTCCAGGGACAAACCTCAAACAACAGAAATAGCAAATGCATTTTGGCAACATGATTAAAAGTCCAATACTGTAGGCTGAAAACCAATCTGGCTGAGAGAGCTCTCACAACGTGTGAAAGTTATGGAAAATGTGTGAAGGCTTGCTTCCTCCCCCACCCACCACTCAATAGCCTGCTTGGGAATGTAGGCGTAGGGGTTACTTTAGGTCCCAGAAGATAAACTCAACAACTGCGCAGTGTGTGGTGTATTGTTCACTACAGGTAATAAAGCACTTTGCATAATGCCTTCACTTCCGACCTGTTGTTGGTAGTCCCACATTAACAAGCAGGAACATTTCCACGTTTTCGTTTGGACCTGGGGTCATTGGAATAATTATGAATTTGGAATGAGATCGTGCCGACTGGTAAAACTGGTCAAGTGTGATGATTACACGCTTTGATTTCTCTTTGATCTTATCCAACAGGTCTCACTGGAACACGTCTTCTATTTATTTTTTTTTTTTGTAAATACAAGATTGATAATGGTGGCAAGGTGACTTAGTGGTCTGCATGTTCTCCTCTTAAAACTGGGGATTCCGAGTTCAAATCCCAATCTGGGTGAAGTTTCCATGTTCTCCCACTGTCTGCATGGGTTTTATCCGGGTTCTCTGATTTCCACCCGCATTCCAAAAACATGGATTCAAGGTAAATTGATTGCTCTAAATTGCCCCATATAGTGTGTATGTGTGTGTGAGTGTGTGCTCAGCGTATACCAATCCAGGTAGAGACCCACAGTGCAAAAACATGGATTCAAGGTGAACTGGCTGCTCTAAGTTGGTCCTACATAGTATGTGAGTATGTGCCCTGTGATGGATTGGTGCCCTGTCCTGAATGTATCTGCCCAACACCTGAAATGTTCTCCCCTGGCTGGGCATGGAGAACTTTTCCACGATTCTAGTTCCTAGTAAAGGATTAAGTGGAAGGTAATGTTCACCTCCCAGCTTGGGGGATACCTGGTTCAAATCCCAATCTGGGTGAAGTTTCCATGTTCTCCCCGTGTCCGTGTGGGTTTCCTCCCACATTCTAAAAACATGGATTCCAGGTTAATTGAATTCTCTAAAATGTTCTCCCCTGGATGTCTGCTTCACGTGTTATCTATTGCTCATCAGAATAAATAAATCATCAAAAATATATGTAAGCCCACCTTTTAGCACCATTATATGTAATACTATCTGTCTGCCTTTGAGAATTATGGACAACTTATCAGATCTTCAGAGACTGAGGAGCGACTTTTGATTATCATTAGCTGGTGATTAGCACAAATGCTCTGCAAAAAAAAGTTTATGTAAGAAAGTAAAAAAAAGTAGACACAAATCAACAAAAACATATATGAATCAAGCAAAATGATTTGCCAATATAGTGAGTAAATTCATCTTAAAATCATAAAAGACTTCTAAAAACGTGAAACATGAAAACTATTCAAGTTAAAAAACAAAATTTTATTTTTTTTTACACTTTATGAAGATTTCATTTTTTTGCAGTGTGTATCTGAACCTGCAAAGCTACAGATTCATTAGGTGACAACAACATGAACCTGACAGGGATGCTGCTTGAGCTGAAATTTGAATTTCTTAAATCTGAGGTATTTTATACAGTTTGTTGACTCTCCAGATTTGACAGAATTGTGCCTTTAGAGTTTTTCACCCTGAGCGGCTTATATTCAGTTACACTGCCATTTAAAAATTGTGACAATGAAAGTTATTTTATAACAGTGTGTATTTTTATATAACTTTGTGGTGAAAAAAATGTCAGAAGAAACGACTGGCCCCCGGGCCCCTGGCTTAAGTGCTTTGGACAAACGGCTGAGCTAAAGCTACAAAAGCCAATATTTTTGCTTTTTTATATCAATGTGATTTATAATAAATGACTCTGCAGACTATACCCCAGCTATGTTATTTATATATTTGCTCTCACTTGTGAAATATCCTGGATTACAAGACTTCCTTTTGCTTTTGGTCTTAACTTGACTTTGCAAACTTTATGCTGGATTATTTACCTGAACAGAACTAAATGGGGTAAACTGGTTCGGTCTTGAAAAAGTAAAATAACAAACCATTAAATTTTATAGGCATGTAAAATGTGCGGAGGCGGCGAATGTATCAATTACTTAAGTGCTTTAGGTGTATGTGGACTTTTCACCACCTATTTGGTGTAGCGCTTGATTTTAAGGCTGCCGAGCAGCTTACAGTTACAGAACAGGAGCAATTAAATGCTGCTAACAAGCTACGGAATCCAAACAGCTAGCAGTTTAGTGCCAAGCACACGACATGCCTTAAGCACCGATATAATTACAGCAGGTTAACATGGAGACACTGATAAGTCGTGTTAGTGTCTCACTGCTCCTGGGATTTAGGGTTCATTTCTCTGGTTAATGCTTGAGATTTGCACTCTCGTCATCACAGGTCCTCTGCAAGTTTCACCTCAGCGCCCAAATGCATTCTCACAGGTAGACTGACTACTCTAAATTGTTTCTAGCTGTGATTAAACGCGTGCTGATACAAACAAACAGCACTTGGCTTATGAAAAACTGATGCATGCAATTAAAGAAAAATCTATTTTTTCCACAGTAAACTCATCAGTGTGAAATTATCACCCAAGGTGCACATCTGCACACATTTCAAGCTGCACCTGTTCATTGCACACGGGTTTTGGAGTTACGTTTCTTCGTTCAAAAATGGTTAGCATCTTATTTTACGATTGTCAGAGATGGAATTCACAATTTAAAAACGTTCAAACATTCATGTATCTCAATTTCCTGGATATTGCTCCCATTGTCAGCCCATTGTGCACACTTTAACACTCTTCTAAATTTATAGCAGGGAGTGGAAAATTGAGTCCACGCTCGGAAATCAATAATGGTGACAGGCAAAGTCCTACTTGGGGCAAAAGAGAGAGAAGATAAATTGGCCTCACGTTGGAGAAGCCAATCAGAACACAGAGCTGACCAGAGAAGAATAAGGGAGATTTGATTTGTTTTTTTTTAAGTAATAGTGATCCATTTGCCTACTGTGCTTTTACACACAGAGGAGTGTGTCCTCCACATGTAACTCATCCGTGCAGTGAAACACACACTTATACACACACTGGTGAAGTGGACATTTGGGGTTAGGTGCCTTGCTCAAGGGCACTTCAGCCTTAGTACTTTGTGGGACTGGGAATCGAACCGGGGGACTGGGTTCCTTAACCACAAGCCTAGACAAACGGGGTGGATGTGGGGTCTTTGTGTGGTAGTTATAAACAAAGCCCACCTGTACAATGCATATCAATGCACATAATTAAGCACATAACTCATCTCTCTAACTTGACCACATGATCCTCTGCTAAGGTTGTGAGGGGGCTACTCATGCCCATCCACGGGAGAACTAGGGTGCGGTAGCTCAGTGGTTAGGGTGTTGGGTGATCAATCTAAAGGTTGTGGGTTCAAATCCCAGGTTAACTTTCCTACAGAATATACCAATGTGGGTCCTTAAGCAAGCTTTAGATAAAAGCATTTGGTTATTTAGCAGACACTTTTACCAAAGCGCCATACAAGTATCACAACTTGATGGTTGGGGTCAGAACACAGAGTTAATACAAGTTGGGGGCAGTTGTAGGCTTGTGGTTAAAGAACCAGCCTTGCAACCTGAAGTTCTCCGGCTCGATTCCCAGTCCCACTAAGTACTATGGATGAAGTGCCCTTGAGCAAGGCACCTAACCCCCAATTGCTCCTTAGGAGCCATATAAAAGGCTGCCCACCACTCCGGGCACGTGTTCTCAGTTTACCAGGGTGTATATGTGTGTTTCACTGCACGGATGGGTTGAATGTGGAGGACTAATTCCTATGTGTGTAAGCACAGTAGGCAAAATAGATCACTTTATCACATTATACAGCTCAAAAACCCACATTGGTAACTTCAGCTGACCTAGGATTTGAACCCACAACCTATAGATTGATAGACCAACACCCTCACCACTGAGAGACGACCCCAGATACTCTTATAACAGGGTGCTTTGGTGGGATGGGATGGTGGGAGGGTGGGATATTGTTTATTATGGACACATATGGACTGATCTATACACAATCACAATGGCTGTTGAGGATGAGTTCCCCACTGAACCGTGGTCCTCTCAACGTTTCTTTCTAAAAATAACATCATAACAGGGAGTTTTTTCTTGCCACTGTTGCTTCAGTTTGCTCTTTGGGGGTTTAGGATTTGGACCCTGTAAAGCTGCTTTGTGACATCACACTGTTGTAAAAAGCGCTATATAAATAAATTACTTGGTGCCAATTAATTTCTGGGCAAACACTCACTCATGCAGACAAACTATACGGGCAATTAAGAGGCGCCAATTCATGAATTCCTCCATGCTTAACAAAAAGGCACCATAGCGTCTTTACTTTCTTCGAAGTCTCGAGAAAGTCCATCTGTCTGGTTAGATGCTAACTACACTTCTTTACCCCTGTACTGTGAATTTAATCTGATCAGCTTGAATCCATGTTGTTAGACTGTGGGACGAAACTGGTGAACCAGGAGAAAACCCACAGGGACACAGAGAGAACATGGAAACTCCAACCAGATCGGATCCCCAGCGGAGGAGGTGCACATGTGGATATCATTTAAGTCAAGATGCATGTTAATATTGTAACTTAATATTGTCATTTTGGAAATTCAGCAACAACAATTACAGACATCTTCAGGGACCTCGTCTTTGTTCTGTTAACACGGTTGTGTTCATAAAAAGTAAAAAAAAATACCTGGACGTTATTCATATTTTAAGCCAGACTGCAGATAAAAGTCTCACTGTCTCCTAAAGACTATATATAGCTTTGCTTTTCCATTCTGTTATCCACAAAGCCCTTTTTTCCAATAGTGAAAAGCATGGAGGGAAATCAGCACTTCGTCTCTCTCTGTAACGTCTCTGTAACAACGTCATTACAAGTAAGTAGCAACAATGGGGGTTTGTTTTATCGTTGCCGGTTCTACCATAGCTTTCCTCCGCATTGCCATGTGGGAGGCAATTTAGAAGGCCATTGCTAATCACACTTGGGAGGATGGCCATGAATTATTGATGCAGTGTGTGTGATGAAAGATCAGAACGCCATCCAGGATGCCATTATAGTCTGGGACAGGGTACAAACAAACAAACCCCAGCCTCCATCACACACGCGCAAACACAACAAAAATGAGCGAGAAAGGATGGGATAAAGAGGAAAACAGCAATTATTTACAAGCGAATGGAAGGTGAAATGGAACGAATGGAAGAGGAGAGCAATGGATCGTCAGAATGCATAGGAACAGCCCGCTTCGATTCTGATCCTAGTTTGCAACATCTATGTAACGCTAATGCTGTTAGATGCCGTGGGTTCACATCTTAGTTCTATTGCCTCATAACATTATCTTTGTTTTCTTGTTGTCATCAAAACACAAAACACTGATTTCTCGAGTCATAATGGAGCCTACATCAAGTGTATAATGTATGCTTCTCTGAGATAATCAATTAATAGGCAATGAAGTCTATATAGCGTAGGATGGAATCCAGAAAAAAAGATGTATGAGGATCTAGAGTAAGTTGATCTCACACATCATATGGAATCGGTTAAAACTTTGAAGACACCTTCTTTTTGTTCCACTTATTATCCATTGTCAGTTCCATTTACTGTAAAGATGGACTTTGTAGTACAATTAAAAACTTAATTTGAGGAAAAATGGTAAAACTAGAACAGTCCATGTATATAACAAATGGAGAAAATATACGATGGAGGTGTGTCCATACTTTCGACTGGTACCGTACATGAAACAGATCAAAAAGAGGCAGTGAGAGGAGGCGATAACATTTGTTTGTATAAGTTGTAAGTCTATATTAAGAGTGTAAATGTGTCTGTGATGACAAATTAGCAGGTAAAGATGCTGACACACACCTGCTCATTCTGTAAGTGACAAACACAACACCAGTGTAAAGAAAAGCACAGACAACTCCAACATGTTATCACACACAGAAACAAACACTGTAGTTTTTTAATCCCATATACATTTATATATATATATAGGTAAATGCATGATTTTATTATGTTGAACTTTCAACTTTCTTCTACCCACCTAACTGTCCAACTACACCTACCTACCTTTCTACCTATAACTACCTACCTACCTACCTACTGACCTACCAACCCACCTACCTTCTTTAATGTAGTTGGAGTAAGATCAGGCAAAACCAAGTTGGATGTAAACATGTGGAATCTTGATGCCTTAGTGATATCAACATTTCTCACACAAATACACAAAAACCCATTTATCAAAAGTAATAAAAACTCCTTTTAGAGCATTTCTTTAAGTTAAAGCTCTTTGAAATTAGCACAAAGTATTTTGGGATGCTTTTCTGCTTCCAACAACTACCCGAGTAAAAGACTTGCAATTGATTATCAATCTATTTCATTAAAACTGTATTTTAATTATTAATGCAACTACAACAAAGCAATTAAACAAATAAATGTTTTGTTGCTTCTCTTTTAATCAGACTAATCACCCTCACTATAAATATTAAAGTACACAGCAGAGAAATCCATATATTCCTGAATGCCCAATCAAAGAGCAAGCCTACTGAAGTTTAATACGACATTTGAATCGTAAAAAAGTAAAATAAGTAAAAAAATAAAATAAAAAATAAAACAATTAAAGAAAAAAAAAATCACAACGTCCGTCATCCGACACAACAGCGTTGTGTACGTGTGTGTCTGGTTGAAGGGCAAACTCAGGTGAATAAGATGAAGTATTGTGTATGTGCTCTGTCTCTCAGGGGTTTTGTATACAGCCTGTTCAAGGCGAGGATGCTGATAGAAAATGTTCAGAGGCGGCGTGATCGGCGGGAATTATTGTATGACTGTTAAGTCGACAGACAAAGATGTTCACAGAGCTGTCCTAGAAGGACAGCAAACATCTAGAGCTCCATGTCAGTCATATCAAGTTATTCTATGTAAAAAGAACATGCAACTATGTGTTTATTACGGCCTTCTTACTCCATTGTCTATTTCTGCCACCTACCATAACGATGGACTTTGTAGTTTTACAATTTCAGATTGTAGTAAATAAAATTTCCTCTTTTTGTTCGTCCTGTTGCTTCTAAATTCAGTAATTAATTTATAGAGCACTTTTACAAAGAAGTTTTACAGAGTTATGAGCCTAAACTCCCAAAATGCAAACCAAAGCAACAATGGCAAGAAAAAACTCCCCGTTATGATGTTTTTTTTTTTTTCTTTGGAAAGAGCCTTGGGAGGACCACTGAGCCTTGGGCGGACCAAGCCCCCTTGAGCAGCGAGGCAGCATCAACAGTGTTCGTCAGAACAGGTATCCTGTTCTGGTATCCTAATAGGTGTCTTATAATCACCAAAGGGTGGTGGGTTGTTCATGGTCAGTTCTGCAGTGACACTGATGTGATGAGGGGGTTTTAGTGCAGCAGTGCTTTTGTAGTTTCATTAAACACCTCAGTGACACTGCTGGGATAGGAATAATGCACCCACCCAATAATACCTGCTCTGTGGTGCTACTATTGGGGTCCTGACCTTTAGAACACAGTAAAGGGAACGTACACCATATGTAGTGTATTATACAGATGGACTATAATTTGGATTTGTAAAACTACAAAGTCCATTTTTACAGGAAGTGGAACCAATCACATGGACGATAAATGTAGCAACAAAAAAAGGTGTGTCGTTGGGCCAATTCAGATCTTTGTGATGCCACAACGTTGAGCAAAAAGTTCAAACCGATGGAGCCTGTGTAGAAAAAAAAAATAAATAAAAGACTTTTTCTTGGCTGCTTTCTTGCACCTAATTCTGTCTGGGTTTTAATTTCAGAGGAATTGCTTTTCACATAGAAACTCCAGCAGAACCTTTTACTTAAACTTTGGCCATTAGGAATTACAAAGCTTGTGGCTAAACCTTTTCACTGAAATGACAATTATCTGTAATTGTGTCAGGTCTGGAAAAAATGAATGATTGCTGCTGAATTCTGAACTATTTGTAGAAATATCTCTGGACTGAAGAAATGGCGTTGCTAAGAAGAGCAGAAGCAGCAGTGAGGACTCGCGTTCATTACCCTCATACAGAACCTGTCTTCGGATTTTTATTGAACATTCATTACATTTGTTTTCTGCAAAGCAGAAAGTAGAAATGTGTTTTATGAACGTGAAAATAAATAAAGATTGAAAATAGAAGTCCCTGAAACTAAGACTATTTTATGAGCGAGATGAGAGGCCTAAAAAAAGAACAAATGAAATTATAAAAGATAAGAATTTTTTTGTGGCCCTGCAGTTTGTTTCTTCCCAAACCACACCGATGACACGAAGCTGAAAGGCTAAACACATGCTTCCTTTGCGGCACAGCAAGCCCCCTTTTCAAACTGTTTCTCATTTAACTGCATGGGGCAATTGAACATGCCTGAGGGGCTGCTGATTGCCTCATTCTGTGTACACAAACTCACAAATGTCTGGGATTGGATTGGATTGAGCGTTTAAATGAACAGTGCTGGTTTGTGCTGGTGAGTTATTTTAGTGTGTGCGTGTTTTTTTTTTTACTCTTTTTATTCTTTAGTATAACGTATTTTTCAGCATTGTCTTATTTTATTGAATTTTAATGTCTAGACAGCTCATAGGCCATTTTCCCAGCAGGAACCGTTTTGAATGATACTGTCACGGGGTAATTTAGTATCTCCAATTTACCTACCAGCACGGCTTTTATCGAAAAAAACAGAGCATCCTGGGTAAACTCGCGCAGGGAAGACCTTTGTTCGATAAGGTTTGAACCTTCCTTGGTTTAAGATCTTCTTGCAGCAGAGCAAGAGTGTACAACTGTACTCCCCGTTAATTATTTTAAAGTACCTATGTAAAAGTCATGTTGTTTTTAAAAAATAACAAAAATATTGGGAAAATATTGGAAAACTATTTGAACGACGCCATATGGGACATACCACATTTCAGTACGAGGTTTTGATTTTTAATTATTACTATTATTATTAATCTAACGTTAATTTAGGCGTAATTGGTTGCATTGCACCATGCTCTTACAATGGAACGGCAAGGGATGAGTACAATGTACAGCGAAATGAACCATCAATTCATCCGTACATGCATGTGGAGGAGACAGGAATTAAAAATGTAAATGAGAAAATCAGTAATCAATACAGTAGGAGCAATATGATATAAAAATACAGCCCTCAGACTATGCTTACTAAGTTTGGAAACATGGAAAAAAACCCACAATTGCACACAAGTACAGATAAAACGTTAGACATACACATGCCACGGTAGGGGACGGATACAGGGTCAGGGTAAAATCCAGCTTCAAGCAATCGGCCATCCGGTTATTAGCAGACATTGGTACGGCACTCACACAAACCCATCTCGTCTGACCTGGGGACTGAAGCCGTGGAGATGCTTTCAAACGGGTGGGAAAGGAGGAGAATAGATTTTAAGTCAGGAATGCATTGCACAGATCTTCCTGGAGGAGTTGAGCTATAAACATTGCCGCTGAAGGTCAGTGCTGATAGCATGGAAGCTAAAGCAAATAAGACTCAGTCTTCTTTGGCAGAGATCAAAGTCATTTTGGTTTGTGGTTTCCAATTCCAGATATGTTCTCAGAACCGATAGCTGCGCCGAGATGGATTCCAAGTTGGGATTAATAGTCACAGTGTGAGAGTTCAGGACAGGGGCAGCCGGGTCTCCCAAACCCCTGCTTGTCCTTGAGAAGATGGTATCAACTGCAGATACGTTATCACAATAGCAAAGACACACTGACACGCCCTAAATCAAGGTGTGGGGTCACACAGTTAGCGGTTTCTAAAGATTGCTATACTACAGCTGCTTGAGGGGATGTGAAGAGTCTATAAACCCCCACAGGGTTCTATAGAGAAGGTCGAAGGTCGTTGGGTATTTGGGTTCTTCTACTTTTTGTTATAAAATCAGGGTTTTACGATTTTAAGATGGCACTGGGTTTTTAAAATCCATTTGTTGGTTATATAGTTTGGCAGTTTGTTTGTTCATTTATAGAATACGGCAGATGATGCTGATTTCTCTGCTGTGTTATAGTTTCTCCACATGGGATGCATTCACCCAGGCTTGTGAAGTTCTTACAGATCGAGTCCTGTAAAGTTTCTGTTGAAGTTACAGTAAGAAAACAGAAGTTCTGTCAGAAAGTTTTCCTGCTCTAGCAGACCTCAACCTAACCTCCACCGTTCCTATTCCTGCCATCGCTTAATGACATCCTGAACTGAAGAAAAGATTGCCTGAAAGTGCTTTGCTATTTTCTTAAAGCCCTCCACCGCATTGTGGGCTTAAGGTATTTAATTTTTCAGAGAGGTAGACAGCTGCTTCGAGAAGTCTGTGGATGTTGATTGTTAGAACATGGTTTAAGGTTTCATTATAATATCTGAACAACCTTGGGTGCGTTTCCTGTACAACGGCGGTGGTTAGCTTTGAACTACAGTGACACGATGCATTGTTAAACCAACTGAAGTACGACTTTTTTTTTTCTCAAAACTGTCGGACCGTGTTAGTACCACACAACCATGAACCATGTAGCTTTGAGTCTGAACTACAGTTTGCAGATGTTTTCAGTCTGATTTTCTCAGCGGCAAACCTCTAAACCATTATTATTGAAATCACATTACTTATTTCTGATCATGTTCTCATACACTGCTCCAAAAAAATAAAGGGGGCCCTTAAACCACACTTCTGTGAAATCAACCTGTCCAGTTAGAGAAACACTGATTGTGTATCAGTTTCACTTGCTGTTGTGCAAATGGAACAGACAACAGGTAGAAATGAGAGCTAGACCCCTCCCCCCAATAAAGGAGTGCTTCTGCAGGTGGTGTCCACACCCCTTTTCTCTGTTGTCATCTGATGTTTTGGTTACTTTTGCATTTGGTTCTCTCACCATAGAGGTAGAATGAGGTGGTGTCTAAAACCCACACAAGTTGCTCAGGTAGTGCAGCTTATTCAGGATGGCACATCAATGCCAGCTGT
>JAOUQT010328696.1:0-13584 GCA_025769995.1 Xyliphius kryptos
CTACTTCTGGAGTTTGGGTACTGTCTCTGTTGGTGCCTGCATTTAACCGTTCTTCAGGGGATCTCTCTGGCGGACGGATCCTCCACCCTGTGGCGACATAGTAAAGCGCTCGCCCCTGACTCGGTGGATCCGGGTTCGCTACCAGGGGGTGCTTTACAATTATTTGATTTAGTGTTTTGTTTTACAACTGGTTTCTCTCCCACAGTTTTTCACCCTCTCTTTCTGATTTTTCAGGAACGGGTTACAAGGAGTAGTTTCTCCAGCGGAAGGATTCAGCGGTCGTGTAATTCCTTACCGCATATTATTTAAGGTTGTAGTGGCGCAGCCCTAGGGTTCAGGACCGGGACTCTGAAGACCAGGGTTCTAGGCCACCACCCCGCTCTTGGCTGTGAACGTTTTGGGTTTGCTTTTTAGACCTGTCTTGGTCTAGCTATTAGTTCCAATCTTGCCAGTATTTATTTCTCCCCTGTTTTTGAAAATAAATATATTTTTTTTTATCTGCATCTTTGTGTCCTCCGCTCTTACCTCCTAACAGAAACATACTAAAACAGCACCTACAAATGGAGCTTTCTCAACATTAGACCCGGGGGCTGCACAGTGGCTTGGTGGTTAGCACATTCGCCTCTCAGCGCTGGGGATTTGCGGTTCAAATGTCAGTCTGGGTGGCGTTTGCACGTTCCTCTAGTGTCTGCATCGGTTTCCTCTGGGTTCTACAGTTTCCTCCCACATTTAAAAACATATACACAGAATGCTCCATATTGCCCCATATAGTGTGTGTTTGTGTGTGTGGCTGTGTGAGTGAGTGTGTGTCCTGCAATGGATTGGCATCCCATCCTAGGTGTTTTGCCCAGCGACCAAGACGTTCTACCCGGATGGGCATGGTGAACCCCACCATGACCCTAGTACAGGATTAAGTGGAAGATAACGATTAAATGAATAAGATCAAACCCCTGGTTGAATTGAATCTAGAAAGGGATGATCATCTAAGTGTTTGACCTATGGAAACCCATAAGCTTGATTTTAGTATTCTGAGGGTGACTCATGGTTTTCAGCTTTTCTTCAGGAGGACTTATACAGAAGTTTTTAGTTTCTCACCAGCACTTCGGGATGTGCCATCTGCACTTCCTCACTTCCCAAGCTCGAGCCCTCCTGTTGCAGCAGACCTAGTCACCCTATTTGAAGAGCTGAGCATTGCTTACCAGCCTTCCATTTTTAGTAAAGCATGTTGCTACTTCTCAGAGGTGTGTACTTAAACTGAAGTGCATTGCTTTGTTCTGGAGTTGAATTTTGTAATAAAATATCCTCTCTAAAGTTTCTCAACATTGATCTGCTTTCATATTCTGATTGGATTGGATGTAGAGGTGTTGGAGTTAGACTGAAAATAACCAATCAACCAAAAATGTCCAGCCATCAACAACCTGTAGGCAGCATCCTGTTAGCTTTATAGGATTTAATTATGAATAACAGCAGACCTACTGGCTCTGACTTTACATATACAAAGTGGAGCATTATGCCAATTCTTACTCTATATTTTCATTACAGCTATATAGTGCATTTATCTGTAACACTTTGCATAAATCTGGCATTTATAATGCAGTATTACCACATTCATAAAGCTTTATAAAGTATTCATAACGTTTTACAATATTTGTCAAAAACCCTTGTTAATCTCCATAGATGTACATAACCATTTATAAAGTGTGCTATAGGGCTTTATAACACGAAGTGACATGATGCCTTAAAAAATGATTTTAACTGTTCATTAACTTATTATAGAGACCAGTGACAAAGCCTTATAATGTTTGTGTTTAATGAGTGCTTTTCCTGACAATTACTTTATAAGTGCTCATAGATGCTTATAATAGCGTATAATCTCTCTTTACATGCATTAAGTAAAGTGTTGTCATTAATTAGCTCTTTGAAAGAGACTGTATACATAATAATACATAATGCCTTATAAAAGCTTATGTTTTAAAAATAATAAATAATTTTTTTTTTTACAGATTTCAAGTAATCATATCGTTTTAAGTAAAATCATTCAAATATACAAAGAATCAAAAGTTTAAATATGTTCATATTAATGTTATGTATACACCATTCATAGAGATAAATGACAGCACTCTATCTAATGACTGTAAAAAGAAAATATAAGCTTTCATGAACAGTTATACAGTAAGCACTTATAAAGTAGTTTGCAGAGGAAGCTATTGTTTAACACAAACTTCATAAAAGTTTCACCCTTGTCTCTATAATGAGTTAATGAACATTCAAAATATACACTTTATAATGCATTATGTCAAAGCCTAAAGGCAAATTCTGATGTTTTAAAAATGTTATAAAGCATTATCAAGTCTTTATAACACGTTACATATGTGTTAATAAAACATTCTCAATTCTTTACGTAAAGTTTTACCGACTTATCCTTTTAACTGTACTTTGTAATGCCAAGACATTAAGCATTTTAAAGAAACAAGGAATCTCTTCCAGAAGCATTTCCGGTAGCAATTTCTATGAATACGATATTCATAAAGCATTACAGGTGCATTCATAAAGCTTTATAAAGTATCTATAATGCTTTATAACATTTGTCATAAGCCTTTGTTTATATACATAGATGGTAATAATCATAGTTATAAATTGTTATAACAATTTCACATAAAACTTTATTACCCAAAGTGACATAATGCATTATGATCAGAATGTATTTGAACTTTTGATTCTTTGGATGTTTAGATATTCTTACTTAAAACAACATGATTACACTTTACTTAAAGTCTGTAAAGAGCATTTATAAACTCTTATAAGGCATGTTGTACTACTATGTATGTAGTCTCTTTCATTAACGACAACACTCTATATCCCATTCTTTATGCCTGTAAAGAGGGTTTTATTAGCTTTTAATAACAGTTATGAGCACTTTTCAGGAAAAGCACTCAAACACAAAGGTTACAAGACTTTATGTCACTGTGTTATAAAGCCTTATGGCTTGTTTTTTTATAACACTTTATGATTGTGGTTATGTAGATCTATTAACAATGGCATATGACGTATTATAAATCATTATAAATACTTTATAAAGCTTTATGAATGTGTTAATAATGCATTATGGATAACGGATTTAAATGTTACCGCCTTTGCTATGAAAAATTTCTCACTTCTGTTAAATGACTCAACATACTGTATATATGTACCTATATGGTTAATGAAACTAATAAAAGAATATAAAAAGGGAGCTTTATTTCTTAAAGTAGCTTTAAGTGTACAGTATATATCTGCATATCAGCTTCTTTTAAAAATGTTTAAATGAAATAAGGCAAACAAGGTTAAAGAATAGCTCAAACAAACATGACTGATTTAAAGATACAACATCTGGGGTCGTTTGATCTTTTTTATTGGGATGTGCAGTTTCATCAAACTTACATCAAAAGAGCGCTGTGCGACGAAAGAGTGTTTCAGAACAAGAGTCATAGAAGAGGTTTAAAACATATTGAAAATCACTCACTCATTCTCCTTTCATGAAGCATATCCATGATTGGAAAAAATATCAAAACATTGCCGTCTTGTTGAGGCCAAGCTGCAAGAAGAAGATGATCAAAGAATAATGTGTTTAACCAAACGTTTAATAACTCCAAGTTTAACGTCATATTAGACTGCACAGGGAAAGGATGTGATTTTCATTGCTGTCTAAAAAGAATTTTAAACAATTAGATTTATATGGGATATCTAACCAGGTAACAATTTTCAGAACGCTGTCAACACTTCAAAAGCAATGATGGAAAATTAAAAAAAATAATAAATAAAATAAAATGAGATCTTATTTGATAAGCAGAGCTCATACTGACTCTTATAATATAATGCTTTTATTTGCAGCTTCTTTGGGGGCTGTCTGAATTGCATTTATTAAAATACTTTATGAAAGGAGAAAAGTGTGAGGATATCAGTATCACACTGAGTTATAAAGTTGGACTTTTAAACAGGATAATCGTAAATCAGGGAGTACATTGTTCATTCCTTCTGTAATCCTTATTAATCAGTGCAGAGCAAGAGAGGTCCTAACAAACCTTATCCAGGCCATGAAAGGTTGAGATTATGCAATTATTAATTAACTAGCCGGCCCACAGTGTAACATACACTGCATAATTGAGCCCTTCCCGAGTATGACGTTGCCGGTCCCATTTCTGCCACCCCACAATAAACTCCAGAAATATTCATGTAGTTGGCATGTTGTTAAGCGGACTGTATAACTATGCTTTTGTGATTACGAGCATCACATCTTCAAAAGTATCCCAATGTTGGCAAATGAAGATTACAGACATGTTGCAAAATTTGAGAACAACGGTTTTTCCAGAAATATGCGAGTTATAGAAAAAAACATTTACCTGATGTGGGAATTTATATAACATTGAATAAATTATTATTTCCATGAAATAACAGGGAAAATGGATGTGGGGCTCAGTCTTGCACATCCCATGGTTTGGCAGGGAAAAATGGGGATGGGGCTCAGTCTTGTGTATCCCATAGTTCGGCAAGGAAAAAGGTAGTAATCTTTTTAAGTAGCTACTTCTAACAGGATGTGGCTTTGGTGACCTCAGGCTTTAACGTTAACAGAGAGCAATGACAAACGGCACAGCTCAGGAGACGGACAGATTGTCTTTGTTATGGTAATAAAATTCCACATGGGCTTGGTCAAAAGAACATAAAAGAACAAAACAGATTAATTATTCTCTAAATTAAAAGTAATTAACAGCAGGGCAGGCAGAATGGCAACACATTAAATATGAAGGCGTAGACATCCATCTTGCAGTGCTAAATGCAATTCCTGTCCAGGCAGGCCTCTAAAAATGAGGACTTTGGTCTTGCCAGTGTCCACACAAATCCTCCCAAGTGTATGTAACATGAATAGGCTGCAGATGAATGGATATTGTAAGAATCTAAGCATATGGAGAGAATGAGTAGGCTCAGATTCTTTGTAAATAAAAATGGAATACTACAAATGTGAACTCATATTTCCCCCATATTATTTACAAAGTAATTCATACTCAACATGAAAATCTGTCAAACAATGCCAGAGGCATACATTCATAAGCTAAATTTGTGTATCAGTATATTGAACTGCAATTACAATAGAATGGCATAAAAGCTAGCATAGATGTTTTGTGTTTAAATAGTTTTGTTCATATATATTTAAGATCATGGGTCAATGCATCAAGTAATACACCAGCTTTGTTTCATTCATTATTCTTTACATTCAATGTATAAGATAACTGTAATGAAAAATGTTACAGGGTCTCCTCAAGCCAGTACAAGGGGTCAGGCTTATCAGCCCATTTTGGAATACTATAGTAAGTAGTATTGTACTAAAAGGAATATGTCCATCTTCATTCATTCATTATGTTCTACTTATTCCTTTATGATGGTCGTGGGGGGGGGGTGTTTGGGGTTGGTGCTGGTACGCCTTGGGCGCTGGGCAGATACACCCAGGACAGGGCGCCAATCCATCTCTGGGTACACACTCACACATCCACACACCACACACATCCACACACTATATCGGGCAATTTAGAGCATTCAATTTACCTTCATGTTTTTGGAATGTGGGAGGAAACCGGAGAAGACCCATGCAGACACGGGAGAACATGCAAACTCCACCCAGATTGGGATTCGAACCGGGAATCCCCAGCGCTGAGAGGCGAATGTGCTAACAATTCCTGTAACATTGCAGCAGCACATACATTATGCTGTAATATAATCTACATAACATTATATTTACATTTAGCAGACACTTTTATCCTAAAACTAACTTACAAGTATCCTATCCTATTCCATACAGAATTCCTGGAGCAATAGGGTTAAGGGCCTTGCTCAAGGACCCACATTGGTAACTTCGGTGGACCTGGGATTTGAACACACAAACCTTAGATTGTTAGTCCAACACCCTAACCTCTGAGCTACCACATACAATCTGTAAATGAATTCTGTTCTTGCACTTAATAAATCCTTAATCAGTGAGGCCTATCAGATATGATGATCTGAAGGTATAAATGCGCCAGTTCGTCTGCTCTAAGATAGGACTGAACATTTAAGGTTAACAATGATCTTCGCATAACTTGACAAAATATGACACTTGAATTGTACAAAAAACAATAATTTTAAACCTTTATACTACACATAAAATAGACCTGCGTACATTTGTTAATTGGGCTTGGTTTATGTACTTTTGTATGCACATAAATGGAAGTTTGCTTATTAGGGCAATATTTGAATATTGGCCACATGAAAAAAATGTATTGTTTAATTAAATTGTTGTTTACCAATAATTTAATTATTCTGTCCTCCGATACTGTATGCTTTAACTAGACCACCAAACACCAAGGGCAAATAAAATGTATTTATTATCTAATTATCTACTACTTAATCTTGTACTAGGGTTGTGGTGGGGTTACCCATGCCCATCCAGGGGAGAACATCTGGAGCGCCGGGCAGACACACCCAGGACAGGGTTTTAATTCATCGCTAGGCACTCATTCACTCACACACGTTCACAAAACGGGGCAGTTAAAAGCATTTAATTTAATTTGAATCCATATTTTTGGAATGCGGGAGGAAACTGTAGAACCCGAAGGAAACCCACGCAGAGACGGGGAGAACATGGAAACTGCACCCATATTCGAACCGGGAATCCCCAGCGCTGAGAGACGAATGAGGTGGTACTACATTTACATTGGTTTATTTAGTAGACATTTTTATCCAAAACGATTTACAAGGTTAGCCATTGTACAGTACCCATGGAACCAATAGGGTCTTGCTTAAAGACCCAATTTAGTAGACCTGGAATTTGAACACAAAACCTTAAGATTAATAGTCTAACATCCTAACCATCCTGCTTCCCTAATGGTTTACTGCAGTGGTGAGCAAACTGTGGTAGAGGTCTTGGTAGTGTAGCTCTTATTTTTTGCTAATTGTCTAAACAGTGATTTGTTAGGGTTCTGAAAATCCTAATTTTGGTGACTTGGGGTTTGGATTTTTTATTCTAGGTATTAATTTTTTGTTTATTAATTTGGAAGTTCAGTTTCTGGACAGCAACAATGTTTGTTCCCAAAAGGAAATGCTACAGCGTGATGTAAATGAAGCGTAATACACCCATTTGCAAACGTATGGGTGAATGGTCCAGAGACAGTTCAAAGCAGCATTCAGTCCGCACAAATGGCATTTATAAGGCTGTGTAACTGTTTAGCCATGTAAAAAAAGTATTAAAAAAACACAGTTAATAGAGCTTTTCAGAATGAATAACATTGAGCTTTACCTTCTAATATGCAGGCATTATACAGCATAGCAACTGCATGAACTGTTATCTGAATGCAGTTATTTTGCATTTTTATTCAGAAGGAAAAAAAAAGTAGATAGTCTCATGAGAAACTCCAACCAGCATCAATATACAGGGTAGACCATAAATATGGATCCATCTTTATAAAATGGAAGTGGTTGCTGACATCACCTTGCTGTTTGTGGCATATTAGTACATGAGAGAAAGGAAACGTTTGAGGCCTCGTGACGCCCATAGTGGATATCTTCAAAGCCACAATTTTGGATTCAACTTTACTTTTTTTAAATAGGAAGGGGTTCATGTGACACGAACACTGAGAATTGCAAAAGAAAAACAATGGTGTGGTCGATTTTAATGTAGCTTTATTCATTTGTCAAGTTATTGACCAGTTTGTTACATGGAGCAGTAACCCACTAAAGGCTATGCTCAAAGTGCTGCCCATTGTTTTAAATTGTTTTAGTTCCTTGGTCACCTGGCCTTTTCCTTTTTATCAGGGTGTATCCATACATATGGCCCACCCTGTATATTATACATTATTTATGGCTACCCTGTTTATTTATAATTTCAACTTTTTCTTTTAATTTTGGAAAACTCGTCAAAGCATTTCACTGCTAGCTGTACCATGTATAACTATGCATGTAATAAATTTTGATTGAATAAAATCACCACATCTCCCATTGTACCAAAGTGTGCATGGCACATCTTGATTTAGGGCATGTCAGTGTGTCTTTTTTTTCCATAATGACGAAGTGACTCATTGGTGTGTTTAAGGAGTCATGCATTAAACTGGGTGTCATTTGCCATTCCCTGCCTAAAACTAAGAGCACAGTGGGACTAAATGCATGCAAATTAATGTTAATATCGAAAACATCATTACAAGCCTGGAAAAGTCAGTCCACTTGACTTGTAAAACTTGAACAGTTTAATAAAAATTAGCATAAGCGAACTTTTTGTCCAACTGTACATGACCAGTCATTAATCATTGTGACTATGTTCACCCATTTGTGAGTGTTAGTGCATGTGTATACATAACGATCATACAATAATATTCAGATAAAAAAAATGAATAAAACTAAATTTGCTGCATGCTTTAAGATTTTTATTTCCCCTCTGTGCCCACGAGTGAGCTTCTGGAGCATATGAATCTGTCAGGTTGATTTACCAGTCTCATCACTCTGATTGGTAACAGTCGCCAATCTTTTCTGCATCTTGTCTAAGTTTTTCTAATTCCATTACACACAGCATACGCTAATGATTAAAATTCAGTCTTACTGTAGCTCTAAGCAAAATGCACCATGCATTATAAATATTTTTTTCTTTCTTTTTGCAAAAACTCAGTTTGTACTTATTCAAATCTATAGTGAAAGGATAGTTTTTGAGTGTGGCTGAGATTCAGAGTTATGCCTGTTAGCTACAGCTAAATGGTTCTGGTCTTTTATTACAATTTATATTCATGTTGAATGCATTTCTTTTTAGTTTTGTCACATGCACAATATCTTAAAAGAAGGGGTTAAATTTAAGGTACAAGTTTATAGTCCTAATGTAGACATTTTACATTACAGCACTACCAATCTTCCAGTTTTGTATGACAGAACAATGTGTGACGTATGTGTGTTAATCATGATGTAAATGGGGGCGTACTGTTAAGTCAAAGTCAACTTTATTATCAACTTAATCTGTGATACGTACAGAACATACACAGGATTGAAACTACGTTACTCCGTAGTGCAGCGGTAAACATTTAACTCTTAAATTAACATTAACTAAAAACAGTAAAAAACTATAGTAACGATAAAAATATAAATGAGTAAGTATGTATATAAACATATAAGATAAATAAAATAGAAGGTCTCTATTGTTTTGAAGTGAGACTTTTTAAGTTATGCCTCATTTCATTCATGAATAAGTTCATGCCATTGCTTTTAGGTCCATGTTTTAGAAGTGATTATTCACTTTTGTTTTCAAATCCTTCCTGCACAGGCTTTGGAAATTACCCTTACTGCCCACTCTTGCCATGGTACTAATTTTAATATTTGTCAATGTATTTATTATTATGTTTATCTGTGACTGAAAGGAAATTGATTAATATACAGACATAAACGCCATTCAGGTTTTAAAGCAAACATAAGAGTAAAGCTTGGTAGTCTAGACTTTAACTAACAATATTTTAGTAAAAATTCTGTGTAATGGCCTTATTTCTGTCCAAAAACGAAATAAAATTAAATATTCCTATTCTAATACTTGAAGGTTTTTTTTTTTTTTTTTTTGGCTATGGACTTTTGTCTAATGTGAGAATCATTCTAACTTGAAAAACAACAAAAACAAAGGCCTTCATATGAAAACCTGAACTTATTGACTTTTTTTTACTTATATTATTCATGTCTGCCTAGCCCAAGCCATCTAATAAAGAATAAGCCAAGCTCCCACGACAGTTACTAAGATTCAGAATAATTATTAATATAGCATGCCTTGCAAGAACATATGCAATAAATTTTCAGACACAGACCATAGCTAAATATATAAATAAATACTAACACAGAGACAACAATGCTAATTTAAATTAGTTGAATTAGTTCAAGAGTACAAGAGAAAATCTGTCTAAAGTTTCGTGTCGCCTTTTACCCAGTGAGCAATGGAAAAGTACTGAATCTAGCTAATAAGGATAAACTGCTTTCAAAATTGCTGCAAAAATGACTCAAGTTATATACTGTATTATTATTTAAGTTCTTACAGAATCATTTGATCAACTGTGTTTATAACCGGAATCTTAGATCATATCTTGGATGTGAGGAGTACAGGTGCCCTGGGAAGATGGCCAGTCTATCGTAATACAAACATTGTCACGTTTCTAACAAGACTTAATTTTGTCTCAAATTTGGACCATGTTAGAAATCCAGAACTCTTAAAGGAAACAAAACTTAACAAATAGAGAACATGCAAAATCATTAAAAAGTGAACCTGGCTCACTTTCCTGGAGATTAAAACATGGTTTTTGGTTGTAAGCAATAAGCGTTTTTCACTGTTACCTTTAAACTATCACAGGAGTGTTTGATATTCGACCAGGTTTCAATAATTCTCTAAGTGAATAACCTTTTGGATTCCGAACAATACAGCTAAGTGTGTTCATTCCACCAGAGCAGCTCTGATATGGGGTTGACACACTACAATCTGCCAAGAGTCCAAATGGCCTATTTATGACCTTCGATACAATGATTCAATTGATTCTTCGGTTCACTGTGTCCTAAATAGAGCTTTCCGAAATGGCTTTAAAATGGCTCCAAACCAACATAACAAAAAGTTCCTTAGAGGGTGACAGAATTATTTATTTTTTTTCCCAGAAAAATGGTATGTTTAAATCCCAGCTATCAAATATTTGAGTGTGCCAGGGTTCAGGCCTCTTTTTACATTATACATGACGTCATTGGACTCATGGGTTTTCAGAACACTAGCCAGTCCTAACACAAGTCCTAGCCAGCCTCAGCAACATCTCAGTATGAAGACCAAAATTTAAGTCTTGATCACTCATCACCTGACCCTCCATGTCAACTGTGTCAAACCCACCCTTGATATTTGCAGGACAATCTCTAGATCTGCATCTTTATACTTATAGTGTGGATTAATTTATGCCAGAACTTGGCACCACTGGGTTCTCACTGCCTTTGTTGCCTGCTGCTTCCACCTCAGCACAATGTTATGAATATCTCTCTTTCTTTATATTTCTTTAGGATACTTAAATTGCATATAAATTGCAAGCACACAGATATTTTGGTTGGTTAATAATAATTTTACAATATATTAAAAAGACTGTTTTTTGTTGTTTTATGTTGACTGCAGAGCTGAGTAGAGTATAGGCAAACCTGCAAGTTTATTTACAAAGATATTCCATGTAAATTGCTCACTCTACTGTGGGGTTATTGCTTTGCAAGTCAATTTTTATGAAAATTGAGTATTGGCATTGACACTTCTCATGATGACAGTTTCATCAGCTTATGTCTATGGGAGGTCTTCTACACTCCCTGTTTCATTGTTCGAGCCCGAAACCTAAAGCAGGTTTACAAATGAGTTATATAAAATACTAAAAAACCTTAAAATGAAAGAACAGCCGGGAAATGTGACACGCTTACGAACAAAGCTCATGTAATATGATCGTTGGCGGCTTTGTGATGATTTCAGGATATTATCCAGTCCTTTGGTGGACTAAAAAATCAAGTAGACAACCTTATCCCTTGTTTTCAATGGTATTTTTGATTTCTTTAAAATATTGGTGTCATTTTGGTATATGGTCATTGAATACATTTTAGAAACACTGACTCAGACAATTATTCGACAATGTAATGTCTGTGAACTATGCCAATATATAACAGCATCCTTTAGCCAATTTTACATCAAATAATAGGATGAGCAAAAACGTTATCTTTGCATTTTGAAGATTTTTTATGCTGTCAGAATGGTGTGTGGTAAATAGGTCATGCCCAATCTTTAAAGCTAATGAGTATAATGCCACATCGTGTTTTAATTGCCAACCAAGAACAAGTTTGAAATACACCAACCCTCAATATTATGTAGCATAAATTTGTGAATGGAGTTAAAGTAAGCAAAGTGTACTGGTGGAAAATGGGAATAAGAAGCAGAGCCAGAAAAGGTGAGCTGAACAAGCTCATCTAAAACGTTTGTGCTACGGTCTGTGTGGAGAAAATAAAAAAATTAAAGACTAAGAGACTAGATTTGTCAGACCAAAAACACAATTTTATTTACACTAAAGTTCAACATATAAGCTTAATTATCAAAGCAACGATACACAAACATTTAACATAAGACATGGCCCAGATCATCTTAATTATCTAATCTGTTTATCAGTCTTTAAATATTATTCTGAAACCAAACACGTGATTGATTGCGTCTAGCAATAAAGGTTCACAAAGTCAATAAAGGTTACCATCAAATTAGACAGAGGTCAAACAATCTAAAATATTTCTTATACAGTAAGTTCCCTATACAAATTCACATCATTGTTTTAATTACCACAACATTTGATATATGTACTCTATAAACTGCAAAGGTTTATATACTCTTTAGGACCAAGAAGCAGCTCAAGATGGCTTACCACCTCTATGGGTATTTCGAACAGCAACACAACTGATTGGTTCCCAAGAGCGGTTATCACCATAAAGTGACCAATTACATGCAAAATAATGTTTACACTGTAGGAAATGTTATCAGGGAATAACATTAATCAATGTTATATTGAAATGAGAAAAAGAGGCAAAGCCAGAAGTTGTATCTTATGTTGGCTGATCATGGGCATCTGTGGCTAAACCTCTTGTATTAGACAAAACAAGTTTCCATTTCTATAACTTATGTTTAATGTTCAAGATCATTTTCTTTCAAATTAACATTAATCATTTATAACAATGCTAAAAGGAATTCTCCAAGCTTGGTAATCAGTAATAGCCTAATCCCCTTGATAGGCAGGTTCTTGAGACTTGAAAATAAAGCTACTGCTACTAAGTGTGCCCTGTGGCCTCATAAACAACAGGAAAGACTCAGTATGGCACTATTAGAAGCACTTACTGTGAAGCAGTGTGGGACTGTGGTGGCACATTTACAAAACAAATGGTCCTGATGTTAAAACTTCAGAATACAGTATATGTGCACAACTACATACTTAAAGGCTTCCTGACCAATGGCTCGGCATAAAAGTAACCGGTCACTGTTCTTTAATTTAGCAAAGAACTACAATGGTTTAAACAGTTCATACAACCACAGCAAGAAAAGTAATACATGTATTATAAAAAATGTACTGGTTGCAAAGGATTTTCATGTTTTCTACTTCAAATAAATTTTTGTGAACATTCCCTAATGGTAGTTTGAAAATACGTAAAAGCAAGTTTATTTTCTTAGCATTCAATGTGTTCAGTGCCGTTCTGTATGTAACCTAAATCTTGTATTACACTGATTTTTACATGTGGGTGTGACATTACAAGAACCCTTCAACGGTGCAACCAAAACAGGCAGCTGTTCTGCAAAATATTTTGTCACTCTCGTTGCTCGCAATGTTTACTCCAATAAACTTTGTACAGGACTGTCGCAGTCAAAGACAAACAGAAATAAAACTACACTTCATCAATAAAAGCTTGTATCTGATAGACATGGCTGGCTAAAAACTTTGTTGCTGATTATGCAATGTTTGTTGGCTTTTTGAGCTGTGCAATATCAAAACCTTAACATCCAAAAAAAAAATAATAAATAAATAAATAAAA
>JAOUQT010328714.1:0-13583 GCA_025769995.1 Xyliphius kryptos
TTCAACTGAAATATTTTATTCATTGAGATCTAGGATGTGTTATTTTTGTGTTCCCTTTATTTTTTTGAGCAGTGTACTTTGACCTTCAGAACATTAATAAGATAACAAACTAACAAGTTTATTTTTTATATCAAATACATAAGTAACAGAAATATGGATACATTATCCTGACAGTACATTTGAGTGGCCATGCATTGGGCATGAATGCATTGAACAATTAAAGGTGTCTGCAACCCAGTAATTTGCTACCCAGATTGCTGCGTTTGAAACATTGTTCATAAGGAGAGAGTTGTGTCAAGAAATAGATGCCTAGGATGCATTTGAATTTCTAAAAAAAATTCAGAATATCTATGTGACAAATTTTGTTTTTCACTTTTTTGAATTTTTGTTTTTGATTTTCAGGTAACAGATTTTTAAAAGCTTTTTCTTATTTTAAATGTTATAAATCCTTTTGTTTAAATGTTTGTATGTAGACTCCCAGTGGGTTTTCTACAGTAGTGTGTCCTAAACCCTATACAAGGGAAGTTTTGGATTGGGTGGTACAGCATAAGGGTAAGGCCGACACTTTTATCCAAAGCGACTTGCAAGCATCCCAACTAGTTGGGATCAGAACAAAGGGTTGATACAGCGCCCCTGTTTTTAGTGTTTGTCCTATAAATGGTTATGCATTTTGGTATTTATGATTAATGGTTCAAGCATTTATAAATGTGCTACTTTCAATATATGGCACTGTGTCAATCTTCATTATGTTAATCTCCACGGTGTATTATGAAGTGGGATTAGTGCGTCTTCCATGATAATTTCCGGTAGACTGGCTTTGTGTTTAAGGTTGTGCATGTCTTTATCTTTTTGGTATTATAACTGGTGGCGGTGGGTGTTTGTTGTAAATTGACTGTCCGTGTTGTCTGTTTTTTCAATTAAGATTCTGAGATCCTTCATGGTACTGTCTCCGTTATGTAACAACAGGAGTAAGATTCTCAATGCAATTTGCAGGTATCTGTGGGCAAATGGAATTAAAATATGCCATTAAGTTGCAGATGCAATCAAATATTAAGCGTAGTTTAATTTAGGACTCACTCTTGTGTACTGTTGTTTAACACAACTCCATTTAAACACTTGAAAATAAAAGTAAATTTATATACAATGTTTGTGTTCATAAACAGAACAAACAACACACACGCACACAAAAAAGGGGCTTTTAGCAACCTGTTTTATCCTTCAAGTCCATTCCCCCTCTAGACATCTGCCCTCTTTTCTACCCTCCATCTCTCCTTTTCATTAATCTGTGTTGTGCTGGTCAGCATTTTGCAAAAGCAGACAGACGGCTCACCAGTAATCCCCCTGCAAATTAAGCCCCAGCCCTACACACACGCACACACACTTGCCTGCATGCACAGGAAATTCTTTTTACTCAAACTGTACACAACACAGTGGCATTATATATAATATGTGGTGTCTTTTTCTTAATGTTGCTTTTTTTTCCCCATCAGTATTTTCGGACATGTTTAAACACCACAAAAATAAAAGGACATATAAAAATAAATGGCATTTTTTCCCCCATAATTCATTAAATACAAGGGAAAAAATGTTGCAATGTCTGAATAAAGTTTCTTATAAAGCAATAAAAGTAGTATGAGGACTTGAATTTATTTTTCATGTCAAAAAACCTTTTGTTTCATTTAGGTTATCATTTTAAAGCCATTTTTAGCAAATAAAAATTTGAATATAAGACTACACTTTAAATTTTTCATTTGATAAATTGTGACAATAAATATAACCAAATTTGTTTCCTGAAAATTTGCCTAATTTAACCATACTTGTAGACTTTTCTGATAATGTTTATCATGTGAGGCAACAATCACACAAGCGATTACAACAATTGAATTGTGTCTTGCACAGAGGAGAATATATCATATATCAGAACACACTGTCCCACTAAAACATTCTGATTGGCCAACACCCAAATAAGGATACAAGTATGGCGGCTCACAGCAATCATTAAACCAAATCATCTACAATACTGTAGTGTGGTAGAAAAACTTAGGCAGGAGTCAGAATAAATTTTCACGAATAAATCGGTTTACTAAACATAAACTGGCAAATAACTCCAGAACAGCCACACTCATCAGCCCTATGGAACATGCCAAACCCGAACCTGCATTTACAAAATGGCAGAACCAAGATACCTCCACAAGGTCTCCTAAAATTGGTGGACACGTGCCATTACAATGCCCTCACCAGAATTTGTTTAATTAACCTTTTAATCTAAGTGTAATAATAAATTATAGTTTAAGTTTTTATTTCAAGCACCACATTCTTTTGGAATAGGGGTTTTTATTTTTATTTTTTTAAATATTCAAAATTAACTAGTTTGATTCTGTTTATTTCAAAAATGTAAAAAAGTGTTCACACAAAAACAGAGGGATTAGCAGTTCATTGCGTGTTGTACAGTAGACACATCATTAAATGTAGAATTGTTTATGTTTCATCACTTTAAATAAAAAGTTGGTGTTGTAGGGAGGTCATACAAGCACGTGGAGGCCACACACATTACTGAGCCTCATTTTAAATTTTCCTGAGGAATTTCCACTGAAGTTGGATCAGCCTGTCATTTGATTTTCCACTTTTATTTTGAGTGTGATTTCAAATTCAGACCTCCATGGCATAATTTTGATTTACATTTTGATCATTTGTATGTTATTTTCCACTGTCTACTAAATAAAGATTTTCAACTGAAATATTTTATTCATTGAGATCAAAGATGTGTTATCTTGTAATTTTGTTATTTGTTATTTTTTTAAACAATGTATACACATTTACTGGTGATTTTTTCAGGTACTGGTTATTATTTTTTAACATGTCACACAATTGGACCTTGCAGTTCTACAACAACACTACATATTTTATCTGTTTCTCTACATACTTCTTGTAAGTTCCCTTTACTCAGTTCACTGATAATCAGGAGCCACTAAGGGCAGGTATTACTAGGGTGGTGGGTGAAAATATGAGTGGATTTGACACATGTACCAACTGGTGTACTTTTCTCTGTCCAGCAGTACGGCTCTGTGTGTAGAGTAAAGGGTGGACTACAGTTTGTCTATATGACAGACCACAAGTCTGTCTATATGCTCGGTGAAACTGAAAAAACAGACAATGGGTGTTACTATAAATTCCTGCTATGTATGGCAATGAATTTTGCCAATTTCCAATATTTAAACGTATTTTATTTAAATTATACATTTTTTTATACAAAACGTCTTTTAATTAAAAATCATAATAAATAAAATATACAAAATAGGTGGCACAGTGGCCTAGTGATTAGCATGTTTGCCTCTTAGTGCTGGGGATTCTCGAGTTTGAATACCAATCTGGGTTGCGTTTACATGTTCATGTGGGGTTTTTTTCCGGGCTCTCTCCCCCAGTGCGAAAACATGGATTCATCAGCTACCCTAAATTGCCCCATATAGTCTGTGTGTGTGAGTGTGTGCCCAGCGATAGGTTGGAGGCCTGTCCTGGGTGTGTCTGCCCAGCACCCGAGACATTCTCTCCTGGATAAGCATGGGTAACCCCCCCTGCATGCCTCATAGAGTATTAAGCAGAAAATAATGAATGAATGAATAGATGAATGTACACAATAATAAATACACGATTTAATTTGAAGTAGACTGTATACTTTAACAGATTTTATTTATTGTATTTTATTATTATTAAGAAAAAAAACATACTCAAAAAGAATGACTCAGTAAATATGCCACTGCAATAAAATACATCTTTTTTTCAGCCAGCCACATCATTCAACTATAAGAAAGCCAGAAGATGGTAATTCAGAAAAAATACAATCTTATTGGCCGGGCATGTAAATAATTTTTATATCTAAAACACATATAATTTTCAAATATGTAAATAATTTATTATAATTTTTAAAGAGTATTGCTTTATATTCCTGAATTTTTGTCCTTTTGAAAGAGTATGTTACATCTTGGCTGCCCTCTAGTGTACACAGTGTATTTTCGAATTCTTTCTTTGGAAATACGATGCCAACCAGTTAGAGACCAAGAGCCACATTTTTTACTGTGTTACTGCAAAGAGCCACATCATACAGTTGGGCACACATAAACACACACCTCATCCAGATTTGATGTCACACTCCAGCTTAATAATGACAGCAATTGATATGCCAGTCAATTTTAAAATTAACATTGTTTGCTGTCCAAACAGACACAAACTCTCAAATTAACCAAGTCCTCAAGCAAACCTTATTTACGAAAGCATTTTTTTACTATGCATGTTGCTTAGTGGGACTTCTAAAACATGGATTTAAGGTAAATTGGCTGTTCTAAATTGCCCCTATAGTGTAAGTGAGTGTGTGCCCAGCAATAGATTGGCATCCTGTCCTGGGTGTATTTGCATAGCGCCCGAGATGGTCTCCCCTTGAAGGACGACTCTTGTAAAGGTTTAAGTGGGAGATGAATGAATAAATAAATGAATGAGGTTGCCCCATTGGAAATTTTTTATCTTACATACGCATTTGACGAAGACTCCGTATTGAGCTCAAGTGAAGAAAACAGCATATTAAAAAAAAAAAAAAAAAAAAAAACACACACACACAGACTTCAATATAAACTCAGGAGCCACAGGTTGGCCACCCCTGCTTTAATATGTATTTAAGAACTCTGAGAGAAAAGGGAAGCTAAATTAGGTTTATTTTTGATTGTTTTTGTCAGATAAGGTTAGAAACCTAAAATCTACTGTAAATCAATGTTGTTAAATGTTGAAATTTAGTTTTTATAACTCAAAAATTATTATAGAAACAAACAACATTTTTATTTACTTGTTAAAAAAAGGGTCAAGCCTTATGCATATATTTGGCCTGTGGCATGGGACTGTTAAATTGGAATATGACTTAAGTAGAACACTTAAAAAAAATTCATCCAAAACACAGATGATTAAAATGTCATGTTAATTTAGTCATTTAGCACTTTTATTGTCGGGAATTCCATTCCAAGTGGAAGCCGCGCGCTGGGCTCCTCGTCTGCTTCAACTCAACTGGATGACGTAGCGCATTCCGGATCGAGGTCCTGAGCGGACGAATACCTTTGTTCTTCACATTGACGCAGACAGCGGGACTTTGTTGAGAGACGTCTGGGGTCTCACGGCGGATTCCAAGAGAACGCCGATATCTGTTTGTTTTCCTATTTGGAACTGCTCTAAGTTGCTTTATTAAAGCCCGCTGTTGAACTTCTCTCGTATCCTGTGTCTGATCGTCGCACCGTCACATTATCCTTCGCCCCAAAAGGAAAAAGAAAGAAAAAAAAAGGAAGAGATAAAGAGATGGAGTCCCAACGGGATGAGAGCGGTAGCAGAGCAAGCCCCGCCCCCGAACAGGAGCTCTCCACTATTCGTAGGGAGCTGGGAGAGGTCGCGTCCGTTTTACGCTCTCTGCTCCAACGCCAAGCGGATTTTGAGCATGGATTAGCTTCTCTTCAAGCCAACATCGCCCAAGCTGTACCGCTTCCGGAAGACCCTCTGCCTGTGACCTCCTTCCCTTCCATCAGTAATCCGTCTGCTCATATTTCTTTGTCGGAGCCCGAGCGCTATGACGGAGATCCTGACACTTGCCCTGCATTCCTTATGCAGTGCTCCCTCTTTCTACGCAGTCGTCCGAATGCCAGCGATCAGGACAAGATTGCCTTGGTGATCTCAAGGCTTACTGGTAGTGCCAGTGAATGGGCTACTGCCATTTGGGAGTCCCAGGGTCCCGAAGTCCACTCATTCGCCACCTTTCTGGAGTCATTCAAGGCGATTTTCTGTCACCCGCTGGAGGGAAGACCTAGTGGAGAGGAGCTTATCAGGCTTCGCCAGGGTGTGCTGCCAGTGGCGAAATATGCTCTTCGGTTTCGCACATTAGCCGCTAAGTGTGGCTGGAATGAGGTGACCCTCATCGCCCACTTTAGAGAGGGACTGAGGCCAGAGATCCAGCGTGAACTAGCGGGACGGGATTTCGGTGCTTCACTCGACGACCTCATTCGTTTTGCCATCCTCATGGACCAGCACCTGGCATCTTCTCGGCACCGTGGTCCTTTCTCTTCTAGTGAGGGAGTTTCAGGAGCAAGGAGCACTACTCCGTTGGAGCCGGAGCCTATGCAGCTGGACACCACCCGCCTCTCGCGCCAGGAGAGGCAGCACCAGATCAAGCTTCACCTCTGTTTATACTGTGGCAGTGACTCTCATACCTTGAGGGCTTGTCCGGTCTGCTCTTCCAACAGGACACGGAGACCTCACCCCACCCCGCCGGGAGGACGTTCGGACTCCCAACCGGTGAGCGTTTCTGTTTCTCAGTGTCCTCCGCAATTCTGCATTGAGGTAGAGCTTTTCTTCCAAGGTCAGACCACCAGGGTGAAGGCTATGATCGACTCAGGGGCAGACGGAAACTTTATGGACCAAGGTTTTTGTCAGCAGGAGAAGATTCTGTTGCGTCCTCTCGAGACTCCCATGTGTGTGTCTGCCGTGGACGGTAGACCCCTCTCCTCGGGAACTATCACCCACTGTACCATGCCAGTAACTCTCCAGTCGAGCGCGTGTCACTTTGAGAACATCTCCTTTTATGTAACCTCTGCCCCTCTTCTACCTGTCATTCTAGGTTTGCCTTGGCTCCGACGACATGATCCGGCTATCTCCTGGTCGGATTCCCAGATCCTTTCATGGTCCACTCACTGTTACCAGAACTGTTTGGTTCTTCCCCAGAGACCGGGAATCCTGGTGTCCAGTCTGTCCTCCGTAGAGGTTCTCCCGGTGCAGGTACCGCAGGTGTATGCGGATCTTGGGGAGGTATTTAGTAAGCAGCGCGCATGTAGTTTGCCTCCGCATCGTTCGTACGATTGCGCTATAGATCTCAGTAGGGGGGCTAAACTCCCACGCTCCGGACCCTACCCTTTGTCGGCCAAAGAGACGCAGGCGATTAGGGACTATATTGCAGAGGCGTTACGCTACGGGTTTATAAGACCATCGAAGTCTCCGGCTTCCTCTGGGTTTTTCTTCGTGCCCATATCGGGGGGGGGGAGCTTCGACCATGTATAAACTACTGAGAGCTCAACAAGGTAACCAAGCGGTACCCCTACCGTTTCCCTTTAGTTCCGGCAAACTTGGAACGCCTGCATGGTGCACGGGTGTTTACTAAGCTTGACCTGCGCAATGCATACAACCTTGTGCGCATTCGTGAGGGAGATGAGTGGAAGACTGCTTTCTCCACCACGACGGGTCATTACGAATACTTAGTCATGCCTTTCGGGTTGTCCAATGCTCCCTCTGTGTTTCAAGCATTTATTAACGACGTTCTGCGGGAGTTTCTGGAGTTGGGGGTCCTCGTGTACTTGGATGATATTCTGGTTTATTCTCGCAATCTGGTAGACCATATACGGCTAGTACGGCTAGTTCTCTCGCGCCTTTTACTCCACGGTTTGTTTGTTAAGGCAGAGAAGTGCGTTTTCCATGTCAATTCCATTTCTTTCCTGGGTTTTATTCTGTCGGAGGAAGGGATGGAGATGGATCCCAAAAAGGTACAGGCGGTTCTCTCGTGGCCTTCTCCCAGTTCAGTAAAGGATCTACAACGCTTTTTGGGGTTTGCCAATTTCTATCGCCGGTTTATACCCAATTTTAGTTGTCGTGCTTTACCGCTTACCTCGCTACTTAAGGGGCGTCCCAAGTCCTTACGTTGGTCCTTGGAGGCTGAGAGGGCGTTTCAGGAGCTTAAGGTTTGCTTTACGTCGGCCCCGGTCCTCATCCACCCCGATCTCAATGGTCAGTTTATTGTGGAAGTGGATGCTTCTAGTAGTGGGGTTGGGGCGGTACTTTCTCAGCGGAGAGCGGGTTCATCCGTCTTGCGGCCGGTAGCTTACTTCTCACGCAAATTTAATGCAGCGGAGGTCAACTACAGCATTGGAGATCGGGAGCTTTTGGCCATCAAATTGGCTTTGGAGGAGTGGAGACACTGGCTTATGGGGGCTTCCTTTCCCGTACTTATTCTGACCGATCACAAGAACCTTGAGTACCTTAAGGGGGCGCGGCGGATGAATGCTCGACAGGCACGTTGGTCCTTATTTTTTAACGGTTTTAATCTACGGATTTCGTTCCGCCCGGGTAGAGAGAATTGTCGTGCTGATGCTCTCTCCCGCATCCATGGCGCATCTGAAGCAGATCCGGAGTTGGGCAACCCTATTCTACCTGCACGCCTATTTTTATGCCCCATCCTATGGGAGATCGATCAGCTCATCCAGCGTACTAACCAGGGGAGTCAGGTCCCGTCCGGATGTCCGGCCGGCATGCTGTACGTTCCTTCTGAATTTCGTGATCGTATTATTACGTGGGCTCATACCTCTCCCACTTCAGGTCATCCAGGAGTAAGCCGCACCATCCAGGTTATCTCGCGCAGGTACTGGTGGGAGTCGCTAGGGGCCGATGTTCAACGGTTCGTAATGTCATGTTCCCTCTGTGCAGCATGTAAGGTACCACGTACCCTACCCTCTGGTAAGCTTGTTCCCCTTCCGGTTCCCGAACGTCCCTGGTCTCATATTTCCATCGATTTTGTAACCGGCTTACCACCTTCTAATGGGTTTGTAGTTTTATGCTCGATTTACGACCGGTTCTCTCGTATGGTCCGTCTCATCCCTCTTAAGAAGTTGCCCTCAGCCTTTCAGACAGCTGAGCTGGTTTTCCAGCAGATCTGCACGTCATTTGGGATCCCAGAGATGATCCTTTCAGACCGAGGGGCGCAATTTACCTCGGCAGTATGGCAGGCCTTTATGGAAAAACTCGGGATAGCCGTTAGCCTTACATCTGGGTTCCACCCGCAGACCAATGGGGGATGTGAACGCTCGCATCAAGAGATTTCCAAATTTCTCCGCATCTACGCGCACCGCAACCCTTCGGATTGGTCACGGTATTTGCCCTGGGCCGAGATCGCCCAGAACTCACTTCGCCACTCCGCCACGGGCCTTTCCCCCTTCCAGTGTCTGTTGGGTTATCAACCGCCGTTCGCCCCCTGGGATAGCAACCCCACTAATGCGCCGGCCGTCGATGCTTGGTTCCGCCGCAGCGAGAGGGTGTGGGAACAGGTACACCAGCGGATAGAGACCGTTCTCCAACAGAACAAACGTCAGGCCGATCGTACCCGTGGTCCTACTCCTCAGTTCCAAGTAGACGACATGGTGTGGCTTAACACCCGGGACATTCGTTGTCGCAGGGGTATTCGGAAGCTTCTGCCTAGGTACTTGGGACCCTTCCCGATCATAGCACGTATTAACGAGGTAGCTTACCGTCTTAAACTTCCACGGCGGCTGCGGATTCACCCCACTTTTCATGTGTCACTACTGAAGCCGTTTATTTCGGGCCCACTTGAGGACACTTGGAGGAAGTCTAATGCGGAGTCTAGGGATGAGTCCGATCCTAATGTTTATTCAGTTTCCTCCCTATTAGATTCACGTCGTCGCTGTTGAACTTCTCTCGTATCCTGTGTCTGATCGTCGCAGCGTCACACATGCATTTATTATATTCCACTAAATAGTCTACTAGGGTCATGGTGAAGGGATATCCCATGCCCATCCAGGGGAGAACATTTTGGGCACTGGGCAGATACACCCAGGACAGTGCGCCAATCCATCGCAGGGTACACACACACACACACAGCCACACACTATACAGGGCAATTTAGTATACTCAATTTACCCTGCATCCATATTTTTGGGATGTGGGGGGAAACCGGAGAACCCAAAGGAAACCCACGCAGACATGGGGAGAACACGGAAACTCCACCCAGATTGGGATTCAAACCGGGAATCCCCAGCGCTGAGAGGCGAACGTGCTAACCACTAAGCCTCCGTGTCGCCCCACTTAAACATATTGAACTTATTTACACTTGAGATTTTTTGGATTTTTAGACATTCTTACTTAAAATAAGATGATTCCACCCGTACTTAAAGTCTGTAAAGTACATTTATAAGCTTTTATAAGTCATTATGTACTACTAGGATAATCCCTCGGTAAATATAAACGTTATAAGGCTTAATGTCAACCCCTTCTACAGTACGTCGGAAAACAGTTAAGATATATAACTTATAATGCATTATGCCACTTTGGGTTATAAAGCATTATAAAATGTTCTTATAACCCTTTTTGAGTGTAGTTATGAACATCTATGGACAAATATTATAAAGCATTATGGATGCGTCATAAAGCTTTTTAAATGTAATAATAATGCATTATGCATACCGGATATAAGTACAGTGTTACCATACTTTGTTCTGTTTTAGTTATCGGGTAACATGGGTCGTGCTCTTTTTTGTCCCATTCACCATACACTGACTTCACAACACCGAACGCACGCCAACGCATGGCAATCACCCAGAAGTGCAGCAGGCATTCATCCTTTAATCCTTAGTAAAAGTCTTTTAGCTGTTTAAGCAGAAAAAACGTCCATATTTAAGCACTTATGCATGAAAAAATGCACAACCCATCCACCATTTTTGTGGCTTGATCGAACAAAACCACTTTATTCCCCATTTGTATTGTAATATCAGAATTTATGAAGCACTAAGTGATGAGTGCTCACACTGGGGACTTTAAATCTGGCATTTATGGCTACCTATTGACAATAACCTTGAGCCAGAGAGGGTCTTTTTGTGAAATGCATCAAAAGATAAACGCTGAAAGACCACTTAAACTTAAAACCGCTGATTCACACACTTGTAATGAGGGTGCATCTGTCCATATTTATAAAAGAATGAGGTTTATGTTCCTGCAACCTGCCAGAAAAATGCCATCATTCTATTGTTTTAAAGTATAAAATGATGGCACTGAAGACAAAGGAACAAATCTGACATTTTTATTAAGTGTCCTTATTAAGTTAGCCTTCTAATTAATGACCCCATGGTTCACTGCAGTGTTACTATTTATATACAAATTCTTCTGAAAGCTGCACCCAAATTTGTCACCACATTTTGATAATTGTAATATTCCTAACAAAAACATATACCCTGGTAATTAAGGCACTTTTTATTTTACATTTTACATGTGAACTGTGAAAATTTAGTAGAGTAAAAGTGAGAAATAAGGGTTGCATGGTGGTTTAGTGGTTAGCATGTTCACCTCACAGCGAGGGGATTCCTAGTTTGAATCCCGATCTGGGTGAAGTGTCCAGGTTTTCCCCGTGTCCGTGTGGGTTTCCTTCAGGTTCTCCGGTTTCCTCCCACAGTCCAAAAAACATTGATTAAGGGTAAATTAAATGCTCTATTGAACTGAATTGCCCCATATGGTGTGTTGATGTGTATGAGTGTGTGCCCAGTGATAGGTTGATGCCCTGTCCTGGGTGTAGTTGCCCAGAGCCTGAAACATTCTCCCCTGGATGGAAACCCACCGCAACCCTAGTATAGGATTAAGATTAAGATTATGAATAAATGTGAGAAATAATAAGTGGAAACTTTGGTGCTGTCGCTTTTCGCCTGCTGTTGTCTATAGTGGACAAATTTCTGTTTCTCTTCAAACACAACCTATTAAAAGTAATGAGTGACTCCTGTGTTCTTTTACTGAGACTCTATCTTTATTTTACAGGTCTTTGAAACGCATTGTATGAGAGCCTCAAGCTTTGTGTTACTTTTGTATCTAATTAAAGTAATGTTGTGGACGTTTTCGGTAACTTTTGAATACTACTAACTCAGCGCGGGAGTTATCGAGAGAGTTCGCGCAGAACGCTGGAAGTATTTATTTTGCGGTGACCTTCATTCTAGTACTGTATGTTCAATGTAAAATATTTTAATTTTATTATAAAACCTCCTGATATGACACAACTTGCGTTTAAAGTATTTTATATGTACTATTGCTTTCAGGTAAAAAGTGACCAGTAAGATTTATCTCGTTATGTTGTAATTTAATCTAAATAAGAGTCATTTAGTGTACTTTGTCCAACTTTGGTAAAATGTATGCACATTTATAAGCTGCCCGAATAAGCTATTTCAATCTTTTATTCATTCGTTATCTTCCGCTTATTCCTTTATGATGGTCGCGGGGGTCCCCATGCCCATCTAGAGGAGAACGTCTCGACTATCGTAACGACTATTTCTATCTTGAACTGTGAAAAGGAAAGTAATGAAACATTTAAAGGTACTGTATGTTATCTCTGCTGCTGATGTTTAGGAATGGGATAACAGTTAAATTAGCAGTAAACAAGGGGAAACTAAAATGTCTTTGTGGGAATATCATGGGGTTTTAACAAATTCTTCTTTCTGGTAGCGTACCGATAGGAGGGCAGGTTTCATCCTAGAATGATCAGGTTAGAATCCGAAGGTAAGTTTTACACTTTGTGGTGTTTATTTAGTGCTTGTGCCGACAGGTAAAAAGGAAAAAAAAGAAAATATGAGGCTAACTGACAGCAAAACGGGGTTATTCCCTTCGGGAACGATACATTTACAAGTTCCTTAAGTTTATTCTGACATACTGCAGCGAGAAAAGTGTCGAAGACCACAAATCACCTCAGCATCCTAACACAAACATCCCTCTTCTGAATGAAATTCCCCTTTTTATACATCAAGCCCCGCCCCACACATTAGATCTCTACCATTCCCCATGGCTGGTGGGGGACTACTTCCATCAAACAAACACCAACAAACAATTCAACACATACAAACATACAAACATACAATACACATACAATATGCATATATTTGACATGGTTATTCACTTCTTGTTTTTCTCCCCTTTAGGTTTAAAGATCTCACCTCCCCCCCTCTACACAAAGCCGTGGGCTTTACCGGCCGGTATAAGGGAAGCCCTGGAAGGCGTCTACGAGGCGTCTTTCGCTCAGGATCTACTCAACTGAACAGGTCACAGGTAAGTCTCATGCAAACTACAAATTTCCTAGTGTCCTTTTAGTCTGGTGATATGGTGGACACACTGACCCCATCACACAGATCTTTGTGTTTTTTTGTGTATACTTGACAAGTAAAAGGCACTGAATGTGAAGTGTAAATGAGTTGAATTTTTGTTATTGTGGTCGCCACGTCTGGGACACAGTACTTAGCACTTGCCTCAGCCTAATAAACTATTTATTCTTACACTTTATGTTTTTGGCACGATATAATACTGATGAAGATGCAGCTAAATGCATTAAAAAAATCCGGTTTATCCAGGTAAATGTGTGTTCTCTTTTTTTATGTGTCTCTGGTCACACACAGCGCAGCAGAGTGGAAGTTGGCTGGCGACTTACTACACAAGGCCTGCTCTTCAGGTCCATGAAGACTTACAGAGCCCTGCCCAGACGGTCAGCAGTGCGTGTGCCCGTCTCCACCTCCTGCTCCATGAATGAAGCCACGGTCATATGAAAAAGCTGAGCTACTTTAGTCACAATCATCTTACAACCTAATGCGAGAGCCATGCACAGTAACATACGTGCTTGGAGGAGCGCTTTAATGTCAGCAGTCCGTAAATGGCTCTCCTACACTGTTGATGCTATGCGATTAGTCCCCCACTGAGCCCCCCGTTTCTCTAACCCTTAGGGAGTCTTCAAGCAGCTATTCATATGCATAACAGCCCACAGC
>JAOUQT010328725.1:0-13583 GCA_025769995.1 Xyliphius kryptos
CGAGCCCCCCCCCCCCCCCCCCCACAACATGGCCACCTCTTTCCACCAATTCCTGCAGCAGGTAACTGTTTCTATCAGTCGTGCATTTCTGAAAATGAATGTCAGTGACTAAAATTTTGCTTTTCGAACTTCTATCCGTGCTATCCGTTGTTCTTAGTCATGGAACCATAATTATACAGTCTGCTCACCGATATGCTGACTCTATGAATACTTTTGGAGTTTATGGTGGTGAGATAGAAACAGGACCAGCAACACTATTGTATAAATATCTCTAGATACACAAACATTAAAGGTAAATTAAATGAATATATTTAAATGTTAACATGAATTATTACTTTTATATTTTCTTTCGATTAATTTTTTTATCTAACCTTTAGCCCTTTTGTAATTTTTCTGTAAGATTTCACATAGTCTATTCACGTTTCCTCTCCTCCAGACTTATCTGCTTTAACCCTGCCAGATCACTTGGGCTGTATTTGCTCATTATTCTCGACCTATCTAATATCTCAGTCAGAAATCATATACTGCCTGCTTCAAAGCCCGAAAGGGTCATGGCATAATCTGGAAGACTTATGGCTGTTTGAAAACAAATATTCTGTTAGGTTTAACCTTTTTTAAGGTTATTGTCTTGCTGGAGATAATACAACCACAACGTTTGAATTATTTAACTCCTTAGAGAAAATGTTACAGGAAGGAGAATATTTTCGGTTTATTTCATGATTATGCCACAGGGAATCACACGTATCATAGAATTTTTACTTGAGTTCATATATATATATATATATATATATATACCGTACCAGTTAAAAGTTTAGACATGCCCCTTTCTGGCTCATTTGTTTATATTCTCTACTTTATAGATGGACTTCGTAGTTTGACAATTCCAGATTGTAGGTCATTTGTTTTAGTCCCCTGTTGGTTCTCTGTTCTCTGTCGGTCAGGAGCATTACAGAATAATGTAATTACAGTATAATGTGGGTGGTGTATCGTTGATCGGTTCTGTAGTGATACTGATGCGGTGAGGGGGTTTCAGTGCAGCAGTGCTGCTGTAGTTTTTTTTTAAACACCTCAGTGACACTTCTGAGACAGGAATAATGCACCTACCTATTTAAACCTAATTTGAGGTGGTACTATTGGGGTCCTAAGCGTTAGAACAGAGTATAGAGGACGTACACAGAATCTACTGTAGTCCAAGTCAGTATTTCCTAAATTTCACTAAATTCAGATGTTTAACTTGGTCTTCTTGCCACAGCTCGCTGTTGTATGCCTTCAACAGTATAGTAACAGTTTCGGAGAGGCTCTTGATTCTGTTTCAGCGTGACTTCGCCCCGATCTATTGGCTATACTAGAAACAATGGGGGGAGGGGGCAACTTACGTCAACGGAAATGAATGCATAGTTGAATCCACATGTTGTACATTTGTTTTCATCTTATTAATAATTGCTTTCTTTTATTGATGACTTGCTCATGACAGAATGTACAAAAAGTGATTAACACTAATTAAATTTATTTGTGTACGATTTACACCCTTTTACATCATAATTAGTCTCATGAGTGTATTTGAGAATTGGTTTAATACCATGGTTTTACCTTGCTGTCTTTATTTTCCCATTTTGTATATAGACATATAGAGGACAGTAATTTACTTCTGACTTTCTGCCAGTCTTCTGGTGTCTTGTTCTGGTATTGTACTATTAAGGACCATGTCTTTTATCTCCATCATATCCCTCTGAAATGCTGTCAGCTATCAGTGACTTGGGAAAAAAAAATCGACCATTTATTTTTTTCAACTTATGTCTGGTCATTTTGTCGGGAGGGAATTACCATGGCGCCTTCTTCCGCAACAGCACTTTTTCATCATCCCGTATTAGTGGTCGTCCAATCCTTCACAGAGAGATGGATTGCTTAAGCTCTGATTTACGATGCAGGTATCACAAATACAGACGATTTAATGGATCTCAAGTCACGACAGCAAAGACAAGTGGCATAAAAAAACCTGGAAAAAATTTCACCCAGCAAAATATATTGTCCTCGTTAGAATCCACGCAGTGGGAGGAGTGGTGGTGGTGGGAATTCATGGCTGAGATGTTTTTGTACTGTATTTCTGGATAAATGTTCACATCCAACAATGCGTTAAATAAGGACAGCTAAGATATTGAGGGGAGCAACTCTAACTTCTATAGTCAATTCTTATTTCGTCCGTTTCCATTAGAGGTCGGCACAGCAGATCTTTACTGTCCATCTAGTCGTGTCATGAGTATCCTCCTCCGTTTTCTCAACCTCTTGCATGTCCTCGTTCACCACAATCATATACAGGCTTCTTTTTCTGCCTGGTTAGCATCCTTTCGCCAATGTAAACCTTGTTTCCAAATTGTCTTAATCTTGCTTCCCTAACTCATAATGTCCTACCTGTGCTGTCCCTCTAATACAGGGATTCTCAACTGGTGGGTCGCGGACGTTTTCAGGGGTGGGTCACAGGCAGCTTGAAACCAATAAATACTAATTAAAAAATGATACAATAATGAATAGTCATTTGATTTTTGTATTCGTTTTTTTGTCTTTAAAAAAAAAGACGTTGCCATGGTAAACACCATTCCATTACAAATTAAAAAAGTATATTGTATTCATGTAAATTCACTTTGCATGCGTATGTATGTTTAAAGGCTTCTTTTCCAAAATAAATGTGTGTTTTGTATAAAAGTGGGTCGAGACTTAATGATCATGAGAAAACCATGTCCTGTCCTGAGACCAGTTGAGAACCCCTGTTTAATAAACCTCTTCCTAATTTTCTCCATCCATGTCATTTCCAGTGGGAATCGTTGCATCTTCATCTCCACTCCCTCCCCCCTGCCTTTTGGACAGTGCCACGTCATCGCAGGCCTCATTACTGTCCTGTAAACTTTTCGTATCACTCCTGCAACTCCTTTCCATTCACACTGCCCTAATTACACTTTTTTTCCACATCTGTATCACATCGCACAATTGACCATAAGTATATAAACTCCCCTCTCTTCACAACATTACCTTCCTGCCACCCTGCCTTTCTTTATAAAATTGACTCATTGTATTCACGTAAACTTCTAACCATGTTTAAAACATCATACAAAACTAGAGCTGTATTTCCGAGGAACTACAGAGAGGGCTTTGAAAGCTCAGCCCATGAAGATTGTGGCACAGTTTGAACAGCGTTTATAGCTGTAACGGTTCCAAAGTTATGGCCAAAAAACAAAAGCAAATCCAAAACCTAAAGTTGACCTGACATCTTTCAGTGACAGTTTTTCACTGATTTCTCCCCCCACCCCCCCATCCCCAGTCAGTGCATTGTAAGTATTTCATAAATTAAATTGTATAGCGGTAAACTACTTGTTGCTGTAAGTTAATAAGAACACATACTGTCACAAACACTGAAAAGGTCATTGTGGAATTCACACTCATGCCCTCAGTACACCAAACCCACCTGAGATCCCCATCTGTCTCTGACTCCTGCTGTTATGCCTTTTTACTCCATGTAAACCCAGACCGTAAAGTATCTATTGCTGTTTTAAGGGGAGGGGACTCTTGAACCTCTGTCTTCCTCCATTGTCTTCAGGCTCATGATGTGACTTAAAGGATTCATTCTCTACTTTTACATCAAATAGGAATCCGTGTCCAGCTCCTAATTGCCTAATTGCAAAATTGGTGTTTTTAAAGTTGAATTGTGGGCTTTTTATATTCAGGTGTTACGTTGTGCACTTTCTAAAAGGGTGCCTGAAACATTAGCATGCGAGTGTATATACGTCCTCTAAAATTTGTCCCAACGAAATGATTTAAGTTGCCACAACTTACTTGAAATGTACTTTTTTTATTTCTGAAATATGATCATTCGATATAATCTTTTGACTTTTAAAATATAGTGTGCTTGCTGGCACAAATGCCCACCTTCAGCTGTAAATGAGCAGACTGTAAATAACCTGAAATGCACAAGTGAGTCAGTAACAGTGAAATAGCAGCAGTTCTGCAGTACAGATGGAATCTGACGGCTCATAATACGGGTCAGCCGTACCATGGATTTCAGGGTTTTTACAACATGATTGATTTATAGAGCAGTTAAGGTTTTCCATTGGCATGTCAACCCCTGTTTATATTCGTGACACATGTGTAGAGTGTTTGTGAGAATAAGAGAAGTGTGTTTTATGTTTGTTTTTTTTGTTGCAAGACAAATGTGGAGATTTTTTAGAGCAGGATTTTTCACACTTAATTTATTTGAGCTCAAATATTAAGTCTTCAAATGTTGATGGATGGCAGGAATATAATTTAATATTGAAAGAATTTGAATATGGGAAGAAGTATGTGTTGTTTTAATTTTAGTGCACTGGATCAGGTGCTGATGACTAGTACATTGTCTAGTAGGATGAGACAATGAATCGTTGCAATTCTTTCCCCATCCAGAGGAGAATGTCTCAGATTTGGCAAATACACGCAGGACAGGGCGCCAATCTATTGCTGGGCACCCACACACACTATAGGGGCAAATTAGAGCAGCCAATTTACCTTGAATCCATGTTTTTTTGGACTGTGAGAAGAAACCAGAGAACTCTGAGGCGCACACTGGGAGAACATGGAAACCACACCCAGATTGGGATTCGGATTGAGAATCCCCAGCGCTGAGAGGCGAACGTGTTCACTACAAAGCCACCGTGCTGCCCCCTCGTTGCAATTAAACTTGATCAAAAATGTTACAACTAATAAATCGTAAGAGCGCCTTAACATATGATCTATGTAAGAAACAATTATTTTGTGTTTGCAAATAAATGACAGACATAAGAAACTGCATTGTTTCTGTGATTTTTGGCACTTTATAAAGTTAGTTTTGCATAATATTTGTATGATTGTGATTATTTCTTGGACAATAATTGTACCAAGAAAATCTGTTATCATTTTATCCCTGGCACATTGCTGAGGTCTTATTGGCAGCTGCGGTTTACAGTATTACCAAGCCACTTTTTAGAAATGTTGACAAGCCAAGGGGTATATGGTATCTTTGTAAGTAGCATGCAGTAGCATTCGCTCCCTTAAATATTGGTATTATAATTTAAAGAAGATCTTTTATTTTGAAGGATCTAGTGATGTACAGAAGCCAAATCTACACAGAAGAAAATCTATCAGGTTCTGGCCATATTTAAAAAATCCCCATCAATTTTTAATTAAAAATCTTGCTTGGACCCACGCATGGGTGTAACGAGGACCACAGAGTGACACGATTGTAATGGTATTGTGTACAAACTAATTAAATGAACTAAAGTGCATGGATGATGAAATTGCTAAGCTCTGCAGCTTTACTCGTTCCAGAGTGTAGTGATTTACTCAGCTTCACTAAAATACTCACTTTAGGCCCAGGTCTGGTTGCTGACCTGTTTACAATTAGCCTAATAAGTGGTGAGCCGGTGCACTGGATGCCAGCCTCCTAAAAAAGTTTCCCAAACTTGGAATATACTTTTAAATAAACTTTAAAATTTTCAGTTTAAGCATTTAATAAGTTGTTAAATGACATCCATTTAAATAAAGGGGTCGTGTGATTTGCACCTCATTGCATTCTAAATTTATTTACCTTTAACATTTCCTAATTGTTTTATTATTATTGCTAGAATAGTGACAGTGGAAAGAGACATTGTGTAGTATTGTTAATCATTATTATAATTCGTATTCATTTAATGTGGGTTCACTTGAGGACCTTCTGCTTGGTCCTCCATGACAGAGATGAAAGGCAGAAAGCTATTGCTTTGCTCACATCTGTCCCTCTCCTTCCTCAAAGATAGTATCCCTTAGAGGTTACTGCATTTGCTGGCTCTGTGACCCCAATATCCTTATCTCTCTCTGCTCTACTTTCAAACGGCCTGTTGCACCGGCAGAACAAGAGAAGCGGATCTGCAGTGGCAAATGAATTTGAATTCTTCTTCGTTTCCCAACGATGGGGGAGATTTGAGAAGAACTGAGGGTCTTCACGATCACGTGTAAGACCAGATCATGCTGTACAATTTAAAAACCTGGAGTATTGTACAGTATTACCAGATGCTGGTGGTATTTTTATAGAAGAGCAACCAGGATGAGCCACAGTAGAGACCGTTCTCCTAATAATAAGAGGCTATCATCATTTTCTTTTATCTACACTGCCTCACCTTGGCTCTCGTTCTCCTATGTCCACACTCACATTAAGGCTGTTTTTCATTTTAATGTTCCAGGACATTAACTTTAGTGATCATAATCTTACTGAAGATTCTTCAGTGGCAAAACAGCAAACACTGCATCAAAGCATAGTTATATCCAACTCACTCAGGTCTGCTATTTATATGCAAACCAGTCTTGTTTACCAAGATGCATACCCATGTCAATAAATGTTAGTCTTCTTGCGACAAAAATAGCCTTAACTGTATACTGCACAAATAACCAATACACTCACGGGACATTTTGTTTGTTACACCTCCTTTTTCCACTTCCACTCATCATATAGATCGATTTGTAGTTCTTGATTTATGTTCTGTAGTCCATCTGTTTCAAAACACCAATCAGAACATACAGGTGTCAATCCACTCATGCCATCATCCACGCAATATATTTAATTTTTTTATATACACTGGTCAAAAAAATAAAGGGAACATTAAAATGACACATCCCAGATCTCAATGAATAAAATATTTCATTTGAAAATATTTGAAGGTCTGGTGGTTTTTGGCATTTGGAATCCTTCTCAAAATCAAACTTCCAGGCTGATCCAACTTCACTGTAAATTTCTCAAGACAAGTTCAAATGAGGCTCAGTAGTGTGTGTGTGTCTTCTACGTGCCTGTATGACCTCCCTACAATGCCTGGACATGCTCCTGATGAGGCGGCGGATGTTCTCTCCATGTCTCCTGGTGTACTGACCCATCTCCTGGTATCTGCTCCATGCTTAAATCATGACATTTAAATCTATAAATCACATGCAATGGTCTTATATCGTCTCAATATCTTCTGTTTAATCATCTAAGAGGAACTTGGGTTGCAGGTGGTTGCCCAAATCCATCCAGGGGAGAAAGTTTTGGCACTGGGCAGACACACATACACCAAAGAGAGGCAACTGGTGGACACGAAGAGAAGCTTGTTTTGTTGAATGACATTGAAAAATCCACCATGTACAATGATCTTACACTCATTATACTGTATATCCTAATCATAGTGGCTGTGAGGACCGGTACCACTTGGGTGAATCATTTTATTTGGAGTTCATATTTACTTCATATGAGGTGATCTTGCATTTTACTCCCCCTGCGTTCAACAGAGTTGCTCTGTTACTGTGGGGTAACTCACGCCTTTAAATAGCACAGGCCTCAATGAGGGGTCCAACTTACCGAATGCAAATCATCTGATTATTCAAACTCTAAATGTGATAGCTTTCAAATACACCATGGATTCCTCCAGTGACTCCTGTTTAAACGTGTATTTTAGGTGTTTATCCGATCACGTTCTGGTGATCCGAGTGTTACCGGAACCCGAAACTGCCCAGAAAACATTCACTGTAAATGTAACTAATGCACAAGTTCTGTTTCAGCTGCAGTTAAAGGGGTCAAGGTTACAACGTGAGTCTAAGGAATGAGGAGCATTGGTCGTATAACAGTAAAGAGGTTGTGTATCACGTCATCGCATCATCATTTGGATATCTTCGGACTCTATCCACAAGTCCGGGAGTGGTAGCTCAGTGGTTAGGGTGTTGGACTATCAATCACAAGGTTGGGGGTTCAAATCCCAGGTCCAGTGAAGTTATCAATGTGGGTCCTTGAGCAAGACCCTTAACCCTCTTTGCTCCAGGGTCCTGTTTCAACCCTGTGTTCTGACACCAACTAAGTTGGGATCCTTGTAAGTCGCTTTGGATAAAAGCGTCTGCTAAATAACTAAATGTAAATGTAAACACAATGAAAACAGTGATTTGAAACATCATAGTATTGGGCCACACGTTACACCTACGGAAGATTTTATGACCTCACATTCTAACCCTGTACTATCTTTGTAGTTTAACCAGAAGCCAGTCTTCTGAGAAAGATTTTCAAGTTTGTCTATGGAAATTACGGGCCATTTAGCCAGAATATTATGACTGATACATTATTTGCAATACTAATACTACTGATTCTGCTTGCCGACAGCAAACAGATGTGCGGCTGCATCCCATTTACATACATTTAGATATTTAGCAGACGCTTTTAGTGACTAACAAGTGAGAAAACACCATGAGTCAGCAAGTTAAGGAGGAACCAGCTGACCTGCAGCACCATCACATTGTGGATTGGATTTTAATTTTCTGTGTAGGTTTCTTTCCACATCCCAAAAACATGGATTCAACGTAAATTAAATACTCCAAATTGCCCTGTATAGTGTGTGTATATGTGGGTTGCTGTGTGAGTGAGTGTGTGCCCAGCGATGGATTGGCATGGGGAACCCACCCCTGACCCTCATAAAGAAAAAAGCGGAAGATAATAAATTAATGGATACTGAAAAAAAAGATAATTTGATCTTGGAGGGGGAAAAAAAAAAAAAAGGTGCAGCATTGTCGTTGCCATGGTAACAATCATCCGATTTGTAATAATGTTTGGAGGCAATCCAGCAAAATGCAAATACAACCCAAAATTTGTGGTATTGATATTTGTATTGGTATGTAGGCTGGTCGAGCCGCAAACTTGTAGTTAAAAAAAAATGTAGATTAACCTGTAATGGTCATAAATTTACATATGGTCTTAAATTCAGTTTGCATTTGTACACCATAAAAGTTGGTTGCAACTTAATGACCATGAGTAAATGTGGGTCCTGGACTGAGACAAGTTCCGAACCCCTGTTCTATAGGACAGAGTGTCAATAGAATAATACGAAACGTGGAGAAAGATGGGCTCACTTGGGTCGGCTAAAGATAGCTGACCAGCACGCAACGCATTGTAATAGTGAAGCCGGGATAGGATGAAACCTGAAGTGACAGTTAAGTAGCTTCTCTGACAATAAAGGACTGATCTTATTGAGGAAGGTGCATTTTTTGTGACCTGTTTAGGTTTCAGTTTCAGCTGTTTGTAAAGCCGAGGTTCCAGATTTGGAGCAGACTGGGAGATTTTAGAGACGTCAGAAGGGTATATGTAGGGTCAGGTCGTGATAAATCAAACATTAGTCGGCATGGAGCAATATTAGCATGCAGGTGCCAAATATGGGCATAATGAGGACTCCAGCGTGACACATGACCTCAGTGGTTTATTAATGTGAAAAACGACAGAAGGCAGAACTCAAGTGCATTTTAAAATCCAAAGGAAGGACATAATTGATCCAGAGGATTGACGGAAAGTTCATCCTCATGTTAGCTGCTTCTTCGAGGACGAATTGCCACGTTTCAGGAGAAAGCGATTCCACAAACGTCTTTAGCACAGAGGCCAATATTGTCAAAAGCCCAAGGGGTAAGTTGAAACCAAATAAAGTGGATGAACTCCATCTTTTATGTGACAATCTGTGACTCCGGCAGGAGGTTATTTTTTATAACTTCTATACGATAGTCATGGCCCAGTGTGGAAGTCATACACATGGGGTTCAGAATACTGACTTCTGATCAAAGCTTTAAGGGTTGAGAGAGTGAAACCTGATCAGCATTAAATAACCTGAAGTGGTGTAGTCGTTCATTAGCAATAGGTTTGTTAACGGAGAAGAACAGAGAGTGAGGGATGAAGAGGTTTATAGTCTTTAGATGATGGAGCCTCCAGGTTGGGGGAGCAGAGAAAGGCCAGGGAGAAGGTTAAAGGATGTGTTGAGGGAGGGCATGCGGGTGGTTGGGGTGATGGAGGAGAATATTCAATACAGGGTGGAATAGATGATAATGATCTGCGGTGGTGCCCTTCTTTTGGGAACAGCTAGTGGAAGAATAAAATGAATTACTAATTACAATTTAAATGTTTCCCTGCACTGCCCTATAAATGCTGGGATGGGCTTCATTACTCCGCCCTCAAATCCGCTGACCCCAAAACCGTCTAGATCAGGCGTGCCAAATACATCGATTGTGATGGATAAGTTGCAATCACAATATCAGGAATACACATGCGCACACATACCCTATTCACAAACCAGTGTGTGGCCACACCCCCTACCACAATCGCGTCCTGGTAAAAAGGTGAGGTAAAATGTTAAACACTGATGGATGCGTTGACAAAAATAGTGTGTTGGATTCGGGCGCGACTCTGCAAAGACGCTAATTGGTGCGTACATGGAAGAAGCTGAAGAGGAGGAGTCAGATCTCCTACTACATACAGATGTCACATTTTGGTCCTGCACACTGACATCCAAATGAAGTCAAGCGCCTCTGCTGGGCAGTTTTGGAATCTGTGGCTGAAGAAAAGTATCCAAACATAAGAAAATGTGACGCGGCATTATTAGGATCAACCTACTTATGTGAATCTGAAAATAATGAAGTCCAGATATCAGTCTTCCCTCACTGATAATCATTTGGAAGTCTTGGCACCAGTAGCTACTGTTCAGACTCCTCACACCTGGCTGACGGCGTTCAGGGCAAATCATAAGAATAATAGTGTTTTTTTTCAGTGAATCGTATTGTAATAATATCATGCTGAGTGTAAAACTTTAAAGCTTTTTTTAAAAAAAAAAAAAAAAAAGAATCCAAAAAATCCTGGTACAAAATGATGACCCATCCATTGGAAAAAATAGATCTCGGGCCAGAAAACAGTGGACACATCTGATATAGGGTCTGTCTACAGATTACAAAAAGTGTGCTCACATACTTTTAATCACATAGTGAAACTAAATTGAGAGTTGTCTCCACTCAGCAGAATGACACAGGGACCTGATGTGATTATGGATATATTGCCTCCGTATCTATATCCATCCATCCATCCATTCATAATCAGAGAGCCTTTGTGTTCATCCATGGCGCCATCCTGCAATCAGCATCTACGTGTGAAACACGTCATTAAAGCAAACGGATCTCAGTTCTCAGCAATCTGAGGGCACTTAGTCTCACAGACGCGTTACATCACAAATCCAGATACGCGGTCCTGATACAGTCCAGAGAGACGGAGACGCATTTCAAATACAAAATCACTATAAAACATTATAGGGTCATGGAAATTAATTCTCTACAATCACCGAGGCAATGCTAAGTTTCAAACAAAGCAAAACAAACGAGTGATTTATTATTAATTACTGACATAAAAGCACAAGGCCTCATTTGGATCGGTGTCCCAGCAGAACCTTTTATGTTTAAATGCTCTAAACTTTAAACACCGCTGCTTAAATGACATGATTTCTTTACACATTAATACTACGATGCGATTCGGTAACTCCACAATAAAACAATTTGTAATTGATTGAGATACAGAAACAATATTCTATTCTCACACACGATGTTAATCATACTATAGCAGTTGTGATTAACGCACTGTAAATAGAATCCCACGCATCACTCATTTCAAAGACGTGGTGGAGTATCAGACAGCAGATACTTTTAGAGGGTGCTGGTTTTGTGAGCAGCGCCAGTGTCGCAACGTTTAATAAACTTTGTGTTCTTTTGTAAAGTAAAAGGGAAGTGGGAAGAAAATACTACAGCGCCCCCCACAGCTTTGAAATAGGTAATGTGTAAAAAAAGGTGAATATAAAACGGAAATATATACACATTATTCAACACGCTTGAGGACGCATTGATAAATCAAATGGTCGGCTGTATCATCAGTTGCATCGATTTAAAATGATTGATATTTACAAACATAATTCTCTGTAAAAAGCATTTTAAAACATACACAAAACACTATATGGACAACATTTTTGGGACTTCGGAGTTGCCCAAGTAGGCACTTGACAACATCAGGCCCCAAGTAGACTGTATGATTACTGACCCTGTGCTCTGTTAGGATACTTGTAAGTTGCCTTCAACATAAGCATCCACTCCAAAATCTTGTAGCCTCTGCAGGAGGGTGGAAGCTGTGCCACACAGACAGACCCCCTGCATGCTGTAAAAGCCCTCTATATAAATTTCACTGCAGACATTAAACATTCAGACTCGCCCACCTGGACCTTCGGCTCTCTTGCTCAGGAATGCACACGAGGTAACAGCTGCGGATTGTCAATTAGCATAAAGTAATTAAAGCAGCAAATTAAAACGAAACCAGGTTCCACTAAATGAATAAGCGCCAATAATGCTGCAAATCAGAATGTTAATAACCTGAAGGCAGGAGAGATACGAATACATCATACAGGAAACTGGGATCAAACACCACGGTGCACCCAATAAGAGAGGAGGAAATCAAACGGATCCTCAGACCGAAGCAGCAAAGTTCAAAAGTGCACATCCGACCATCACCGCCCCTCCGAAAACATGGGCATTAAAACAGAACTCCCCTTCACACAGAAAGACCTCCACTTCCTGAAAATCCACCTTCTATGCAAACGCTGCATGAAGTCAGACCGAGATGCTGGATTTAAAGAAGAAGAGAATCTAACTCAGCATTCCAATTCATTGCAATTCATTCCAAGGAGCAAAAATAAAGGGGCAGCCCATTGAAGGGACAACATGTTGAAAGGCGCACTCAATGAAGGGGCAGCACGAAGAAGGGGAAACAATAATAAAAGCCTGCCTGATAAACGGGCAGCAAAGTTTATTCTGCGACCCCGTATGGCTGCGTTGTTTGTAACAGCATTCTGCATTCGAGTCATTAAATATTATAAACAAAAATCTCTTCAATGGCACCCGGAACCGACACTGACAGCATCCACCGACAGCACTTTGATTTCAGTCTCACGTTCCAGTTTTGGGACTCAAGTTTATTTAAATTTCTTTTCCGTGGTTTATAGCGATAGGTCACATGGATGGAAGCATTTCAGACGCGTTAACTTGGCTTACTGCACTTCACAGATCGAAAAATAGACGTGAAAACACCCACTTCCAGTCCACGGCGGCAAAGCAAAGACCGGATATGCACACGAGAGCCGAGCGAGCGTTTATAATCCCTGCAGTCCACTCCGCGAGCGCATGCAACTCCCAGACGTCTGCGGTGTTGATGCAATCACTTCCAACCGCCTACAGAGCTACTGAGGCTACGCATCGGGAAGAAAGAAGAGCGGTGGAAAGAACAGCTCTGAAAAGGACAGTGGTGAAATTCTTGCACCAACTTTGTAAGACTTGAAACAACAAGGGCCGAAATAAAGAGAATAAATTAGTGCGTTTTACTTTTCTCACCCAAATAAATCTTTAACAGCGGGATGGAGGAGAATCTGCCATGTGGGGTAATACACAATGCATCAGAAACACAATGCATCAGAAAAGCTTAAAGGTTCCACAGGTGACAAAGTCAAATTGTGTGTGTGTGTGTGTGTGTGTGTGTGTGTGTGTGTGTAGGCTTAGTGGTTAGGGCTTTGGACTATCAATCAGAAGGTTGTGGGTTCAAATCCCAGGTCCGCTGAAGTTACAATGTGGGTCCTTGAGAAAGACCCTTAACCCTCATTGCTCCAGGGATTCTGTATGCACCCCTGTGTTCTGACCCCAACCAAGTTGGGATACTTGTAAGTCGCTTTGGATAAAAGCGTCTGCTAAATAACTAAATG
>JAOUQT010328740.1:0-13581 GCA_025769995.1 Xyliphius kryptos
CTGTCCTGTAGGTCAGAGTCAGTACCTTGTACTGAATGCAGCAGCTACAGGGAGCCAATGGAGAGAGAGGAGGAATGAGGAGACATGAGTTTGCTTGGGCTGGTTAAACACGAGGCGGCCGCAGAGTTCTGAATTTGTGGAAGCTGGAAGAGCGGCAAGCAAAGCATTACAATATTCAAGACGGGATAGGCTGAGGACTTGGAGCAGCAGCTGAGTAACCTGTTCATTTAAAGAAAGCTCTGATCTTCCTGATGTTCTACAGAATGAATCTGCAGGAACGGCCGGTTTCAGAGTTTAAGATGAGATGTGATTATAAACACCATGGTTACGGACCGAGTCAGCTGGAGAGATTGTGGAGGGTCAGGTCAGAATGATTTGTGGTTTCAGCTAGAATTATGAGTTACACGAAATCTGACACAGGTTTTAGCTCATGTAGTTCAAAGTAATAAACACGACATCCTGGTACAGTGAGCCGAGTCGGAGGAGTACATGTGGCTGCTGTGTTTGCTGCTTTTGACAGCCTTGTGGGTTTTACATCAGCCACCCCCCCCCCACACACACACACACCATTAGATAACTAATAAACATCCCATCTTCCCATTTGCATGTCAGTGCAGCGGGGCCGTGGAGGAATCCTCTTCATGGAGCTGAAAGGGAACTAAAGAGAAGCTGCTGTGAGATCCCAGAAGAATGAAGCTGAGAAAGCTGTGATGCATTGAGGGGGAAATTGTAGCTGAAGAAATAAGTGGTTTTCAAAGCGCCTGGCGGTTAAATGCCTGTGAGAATTCCTGTGTGCTGTGGAAAGATGCTCTTCCACATCGCAGTCCCGATGCATGTCTTTGGTTTGTACTTCATCGATAGCGTTACGTTTGTGCGATGCATTTAAACTGAAAGGGGTTTTAACTCTAAGACTGTTTCCTCTGGATGATTCAGAGGCCTTAGGGCGCCGCACACTGACCTGCGGTGCATCTCTGTGGACTGAGGTCGCTTGTTGGTGGTACCGTCCTGCAAGACTCCCTTGTCCTGAGTGAGAGGTGCGTCCCGAACCGGCAAGGTGAGGACCAGAGTGTCTTTCTTCACTGTGAGAGTGTCTTCACCCTGCTGACCCATGTGCTGCTTGGCATAATCGAAACCCTGCACTGGCTGCAGCGAGAGAGAGAAAGAGAGATGATGTTTTTTTTGTTTATATATATATATATGCTTTGACATTACAAATGTATAATTTTGAGCGATTTTTTTAACGCAATGTTTATACATTATTCATTTTCATTGCAGGTAAGTGTTCTCATAAATGATTTAAGACTGGTATTCATTCATTTATTATCTTCCACCTAATCATCTACAGGGGTCGCGGTGGGGTTCCCCATGCCCATCCAGGGGAGAACGTTTCAGGTGCTGGGCAGATACACGCAGGACAGGGCGCAAATCTATCGCAGGCACACTCACTCACATAGCCACACACTATATGGAGCAATTTAGAGCAGTCAATTTTACCTTGAATCCATGTTTTTGAACATTGGGAGAAAATGGAAACTCCGTCCAGATTGGGATTCGAACCGAGAATCCCTAGGCCTGAGAGGAGAACATGCTAACCACTAAGCCGTGCCGCCCTTTAATAATAGTCTTTGTATTATAATTTGTGTCCTTTGTTTAATGGCAGTTTATTTTAAGTGTGAGTTGTCAGTTTTGTGCCTTTTTAAAAGTTTGATTAGAGTGTCTGCTCTGGTTTTGTTAAAAATGTCCACCAGACGTTGGGATCACAAATACTTAGTACATTTTGTTAGTATATGCTTAATAGTTATTTGTGTGTTGCATAAGTCAACATTGAATAAGAATAAAGTACTATAAAAGAAAGTTACAATTATAAATAATCCCAAATATTTACAAGTAAGATAATGGGTGAGGGTCGGGGCAAAATTATAAATATTAAATTACAACATACTGCATTAAAAAAAAACATATATATATATATATATATATCACACCATGGTTAAAAAAAACATTGCTTTGAGTCATGTAATGTAAAAAGTATTGCACCTAATATAGTTAAACTCTTGTTATGGATTCGTTATAGATTTGAATGAGTACAGAGGAGAAGAGAAACGGATGGATGGGTGAGTGAGGGAGTGAGAGAGAGAATGCGGGGGTTACAGCAGGATGTGATATAATGAAGCTCTTTGGAAAGCTGCTGTGTTGCAGCACTGATTAATTCATGCTCTCACTCTCCTCACAGTCCGTCCTGCACCCCGGCGACTGGACGTCACTCTCAGCCTCAGCAGCACATATTTATCTCCCTGCATCCTCAATTTACATCAATTATAGATGGAGCTCCAGCTGCATGTTTTCTTAGGTTCTCATAGGTTACAAAAATATATAAACATCCAGCCGCAATAAATAATTCAGGCCCTTTGCTCTGACTGCAGCGTCGCTGTGCAGGAATCCATGCAGTTTCATCTTCAAACGTCTGGACTGTGGAGGAAGAGACGCAGCTAAATTTAGATAGAACCCTCAGAGACGCAGTCCTCCATTATACCACGCTAACACTCGCTTCTGCTGCCATTCTGACCTTCAGCCGGCGGTAATGTCCCTCAAGTCACAACGCTAAACTCACAGCTAATCTGCAGATGTTTCAATTAACTGAGTTCCAGAAAAAAAACAACAAATAAACCCGTAACGCCTTTATAAATGACAGACGGAAAGGAAGAATCGAGTAAGATGATGACATCTGCTAGGAACATGCGTGTGTTACCTGGCCATCATCTCACCTGATTCCTGGCTCCGCCTTTCATCAATAAATCGGTGTCCCAAGTTTCTTTGATCTTGCAATCGTATTCATTCAGAAACATCGATCCAGAAAATAAAGTTCTTTTTTTATTAACGAGTTAATATAAGAGTTGAAGAGCAAAAAACGCATCACATCTTTATATACGTAGATATACAATAACTGCTCATTTAGACCTTTATGTTTTATGTAGTCATGGTAACTCTTGATGCTCTGCATTTGAAGAACTGCATTTTGGCTGAATTCCAATTTGTCCCTGCTGGCATTGATTTTCCAAAACTTGCCAGCAGAGGGCTTTAAGAATGAAAGAAGTATGAAATTACACACCACACACACACTAACACACACACAGTACCTGATGATGGTAGCTTCCGTCTCTTCTGTATGAGGTCTGAACAAAATCCAGAATAACCAGAATGAATAATTATTCCTAATTAATAAAATCCCAGAATTAAATATGTAAATCAGATAAATATCAGGAAATACAGGATCAAACACTGGAGGACTAAATGTCTGGAAGCATTTATAGAACATTATTTTAATTTAAGTGAATAAAAAGTGACGTTGGTCAGAACTTCTGCCTTACACTAAGACAGTCTTGGGTTTAATACCGTGCAGAGTGAACAAAATAATGACTCTGTGGATTTTGCATGTTCTTCAGGTATTCATTTCCTTCCACAGTTCTAAAAACATTATCATGGGGTTCATTCTGTGGAACCGTGGTCTGTTTATCCCGTCACTCATCTTAGTTCCTCTGAAAACCCTCTGTTGGTTTAAATGAGTAAAAAGCTTCAGTCCGACATTCTGCTTCCTAAATATAAAGCAGCTCTTATCCCTGGTGCCGCTGTCCGCGGTGCTGAAAGCGCTCATCTCCTCTCGTTCTGTTTTTGCTTTTTTACTTTCATGAGACTACCTGGGGATTTGTCTTGTCTTGTCTCAATACAGCCCATAATAATCTGTGTAAGGGCCTGCTACAGGTCTACACCTCCTCTGCGATGACTCATTGGCTGCACGGCTGGCGGAAAGTCTTCAGTGACAGGAAGTTTGTGGCGTAATCTTTATTTTTCTTCCACAGTTATAAAAGAGCTTGAAAGACTGATTCATTCATTCATATTTTTAGCCGCCCGCCCTAACTGGGTTCACGGTGAGGTGGCAAAGCCAGAGAACACTAAGAGAACATGCAAATTCCACTGTGTGGGTACCTTGGAACGTGGGTGGAAGCCGCGGAACGTTGTGCTCTTGAAGACGTTGCGATTCCTCCTGCATATGATTCCAACCGCCATGACTATTACCACGATCGCCAACGACACGGGCGTCAGGACAGCCAGGATCCAGAGGTTGCTGGGTTCAGTCTTCACCACGGCTGCTCACAGAAAAAAACAAACACTTTTAAAAACAAATATAAACCAATCCATTTATTTACCGATAGAATGGCACCCTGTCCTGGGTGTATTTGCCCAGTGTCAGAGATATTCTCCCCTGGGTGGGCATAGGGAACCCCACCCCCCACCCTGCGGCCCTCGTAGAGGATTAAGCGAAAGATAATGAATGAATGGTTGACAGATCTATTTATTCACAAGCAGCAAAAACATCAACCTCCTCCTCCTCGCCGTTTCCTCCTCGCAGACGCACACACTCAGTTAATCTGAGCTCCCTCTGTCTGGATTTGTCTGTAGTTCAGCTCATAATGAGCGGAAACTGAAACAGTTTGTGGTGCAGCTCTTTAGCTGGCAGATTAGACCCTCTTCTAAGAGGGTGGGTGTTTGCTCAGAGTGTGTGTTTGTGCATTTGTTAGACAAGGCAAGGGATTTGAGGTTCTCTGAGATGACGAGGCGTTGCTGCTGTTCCGGGTGAGAGATACTAATTTACATATTGTTCTTCAGGGTGGATATTATCTGCTTTGGGGACATTTTAAGGAAGACCCTTGTCTGTGGCATCGTGACTGTGTTTCTTTTTGGGTCACAGGCGGGATTTTTTTTTTTTTTAGGGTAAAGTTTTAGGATCTGTCTAAGGAGCATCAACCAATAAAAAAAAATCTAAGTGAAATGTTGGCTTACGCTCTGCTTGAATTTGAACAAAGTATCCCAGTGTGAGCGCCATGGTCTGAGAGTCCACCATGTTCAGCGTTTTGGCTGCAGACGTTCCCGCTATGGGAGCCCCATCCACCTGGATATAGTAGGTCATCTCCGCTGGGTTCTTGGGGCCGGGCAGACGGCGGATACTGACCATCTGCAAGGTGATAAAAAGCTTCCATTTTTATGTCTGATTAAAACATAGAACACGCTGATATTAGAGAAGAACTGATCACTCCACCTGCACAGTGCATCCCCCCACGGTGGTGGCCCGTTTGGCCCTGAGGCGTTGACGCCCAGCGACGAGAAAGAGCTCCGCTAAACGTTGTTCCATCAAACTGGCAAAGCTTTGGTAGCTTCCCTCCAGAGAGGAGCTGTCCACGTCCTGAATGACTGTCACAGAAACACAAGAACAAAAATCCCTCATCCTTCACATTGCAGACGGAGAGTCCGAATCCAGCCACCGCGACCTCGCCGGACAGCGAGATTAACAATTCCACTCGCAGTGGAATCTCCAGCTTGCTTTTCTCACATTACTCATCTCCACTCTGTGCACAGGTTCCGCCTCTGGCATCTGCACTCTGCCTCCTAACACCTTTTTCTAAAAGATGGAAATTAATTCCACCCTAATAATTGCAGCGGCAGCTGTGGGCACAGAAATCGCGTTAGAATTCGAGGACATCGTCTGTCTGTCTGATTAAAATGGGAAGTGAATTCAGTGATAAGAGTCGGAGAGACTGTTTGTACTCCAACCGAACAAAACTGACTTGTTTGTTTTAAGTTTAACCCCTTAAGATAACCACCTTCATCTTTTCACCCATCGCTTCATGTGGAGGGTCCTATACAAGTTATCCTCAATAGAAATGAACAAAAGTGGTTAAGATTAACTTGTAAAACTCGTGCTACCAGAAAAAAAGTCTTATAAATGTAAACCACGATTCAGAGGACGAGTGAATAAAATGTTTTAGTGGAGGTTGAATGACTCCTGATCAAAATCTTAAGACCAGTCAAAAAATTCAGCATGAATTCAGCTCAAGAGACAAAACACTTTTAAGCAGAGAATTTATAGAAAACAATTTTACTTATTGTTATATTTAATAATACTATTGTTTTTGTTTTTGAATTCTTTTTTGGAACTATTGTTGTTTTTGTTTTTTTTACCCCCGCTTTGCAATACGAATGTGATATTTCACGAGTTGGTTGTGCGAGCGGAGGCGCTTCATAATTGCGGTAGTTTGTAGGCGGGAGGGAGGCAACGGCATATTATTTTATAATAATGAGAGATATAGATGTAGAAGTTATGCACACAACCTCTCCGGGGAGGATTTAAAGTCACTTTTAAACATTCTGAGGACATTCTAAAAACATCGGCTCTCATTTAGACTGTTGATTCATTCCAACTGTAAATCACAGCTGGAGATCATACAGAATAAACATCTGCACCGCTGTCATGTGATCTTATTAAGGTTTCTGTTCTACGTTGAGCAGAAATGTAAATTCGAACGTCAGGCTGCTTTACCTGTGATTACCCAGTATTCTCGGGTTGCCACTGAGGTGTTGAGGTTGTGGTACTCGAGAGCTGAAAGAAACAGAGAGACATCAAACAGACTGATGCAGTGGTTCAGGAACCTCAGGACTTAAAGCTTCTGGATTTGAATTCCAGATGGGGGGCTAAGGTACAGGACTACAGGGTGTGCCTCTGGTGTCAATGTGTGTCGATGTCTGTCCACACATTGTCCTCTGAGCTCTGACTCTCCCATCGTCCGGAGAGCGTCGGCTCGATTTGATTCCCAAAGAAAACAGAACTTTCTTGAATTTGACCATCATGAATGGAATGTTGGTGGAGATAATAAAGTGTTGAAGCTGATTGTACGTGTGTGGCTTTGACACTCACGCTCAGCGATGACCATGGGGGGGAAGAAGAGGAAATATCCCACCAGCTCGGCGCTCAGCTGGTTCATTAACGAACTCGCCACGGTGCCGTTCAGCGGCACGCTGCCATTCCACACCACATACACCAGCGACACGGCCAGAGAGTTCACGGTCTGATAGGTGTTCAGGATCTACCCCCCCAAACACACACAGACACACACACACACACACAGAGAGAGAGCACTGTAACTGCAGAATCACACCAGAACGGGTCAATAAAGGATCGAATGAGAAACAAATGCTGAAAAACCTCCACAGAGAGATTTCCATACGAGTCCTCCACCTTCTCCTGAGCCATCGAATAAATGCTCATCAGCCGCTGCTCCATCACCTGCACAAAGCTGCATGACCTGATGTTGTCGGTCGGACTCACAAACCTGAGGACTGAAGAGCGCGACCCCACTGGTGTAAGACGTTAATGTAAATTAAGAAATAACATTTAAATAATGAACAAGCTGATGAGTTATTTCAGTGGAGGTGGATGCAGCAGAAGTTCATGCTGAATGTGTGTTAATGATGTCCGCTTCTCCACAGAACAGAATCATGCTGGAACAGGAAAAAACCTTCCCCAAACTGTTCCCATGATGGCGGAAGCACAATTGTCTGGTGTTTTATTAAACGTACATGGTGAAGGTTCTCTTCATAAACCCCTCGATATAAATATTTAACAGCAACAAGCACAGCCTCACCTGTCTTAAGCTGGAGGTGTATGCCAGGAGCTGACAGCCAGGGGGCGACGGGCACGGGGACGGCAAGCACGTGGGAAGCGTGCTGGCGCAGGTCCCGCAGGAGGTTATCGAAACCGTAGGAGCTCAGAGTCTCCACCACGGCTGCAGCTATAAGCACCGTGTTCTCGCTCATGACGTAATAGAGCAGGGTGACGTTGGAGGGCATGCACACATCCTTCTCCAACTAAAACAGAGATATACAATATTGTGAGTTCTGTGTGATTTTACGTGTTCTCCCAAAATCTCTGTGGGATTTCTGGAAGCTCCAGCACCCCCAATATTCTGCTTAGGGTAATGTACAGGACGATGTAAATACTAAACCAAACGCTGAAGTCAGAATATCTCATCACTAGAGTTTGGCTTTCACTTCCATGTATCACAAAAAGCACAGTGAGACAGTGAGGCAGTGAGACAGGAACCAAACAGAGAGGCAGAGAGACGGGAACCAAACAGAGAGGCAGAGAGACGACGGGAACTCGGATCTAATAAACGAGGAAGACGAAACACATTACTCCTCTACTGCCCCAAATCTAAATCCGTAAGAGACACAATTTTAGAACATTTTAAAAATGAACGAGACGTTTTCTTTCTTTGTGACTCATAAACTGTGTTTCACACAGAGAGGAAGTGGGAGCAGTCGGCGAGCGTCACCTCGATCTGATGGAACGCTAGAAATAAAGAAGAAATTGCTGCAATTTGCAACTCGGGCTCTAAATCAAATCCTCAGCTGGTCAGTCATGGCACCATCGGGTCTACAACTCGCAGGCCTCGTCACCTGGTCAGATACACAACTACCCAACCAGCCGATAAAGCCAATCAGGATCAGAGGGCGGGTCAGGGCGGGGGCAGGGACAATGTCTGCTGATGCAGCCTGTTTTTTAAGTACACATTTCCCCCACCGTGCGAAGAAGGCCGTGTAAACACCTCCCACTCTGCTGCCCACATGCCATCCACTACCCACACTACAGAGCGACTACCATTTCCACAGTGTGAGGGGAAAAAAACATCTAACCCACTTTAACAATTAGAAGAACCCAAGAGCGTCTGAGGTCGTGCACTTCCCCCTTAAAGGCTGTACACTGTATTACTGCGGCCCAAAACCACACCCCTTTTTGTCATTTTGCACATTTAGTTCATCTGCTTTCATTTCTTGGCTTGTTCTTCACCATCTACGTCGCATATGACAAATATCAAAACTAAACCATGGGGCGGGGCTAAATTAAAGTCTTTGAAGTCATATTCCTTCAATTTTGAGGTGAAAAAATTCTAACCCTCGATAATCACAAGTTTGGAACTTAATGTATTCTGAATTAATATCCAAATCACTTTTAAAAGTCGATTAAAAAAACACATCTGTTTACGTTTGCACGGCGGTGGCGGGTTGCTGATCTGGGATCAGTCTGTAATGATGCTATTCCAGGGAGCCCTCTCGACCAAGTACCCTGCAGTATCTGCCCCTTTTAGTTCTATCCCTGCTAGTCAGTTAGGGGCGGAGTCACACGCTGCACCGTCTGTCAATCATACAGCGTTTATAATTACTGTGATTTATTTCCTCTAATTGTGTTTCTTGTCTGTTTTTTGAGGTATGGTCAGCTCTTTGTCCATGGCACCGCGGTTACGATGACTGTTAGCGTTGCCGTACTGCAGGATGGACTCCCTGGACTTATAGAGTTTATATAATTCTTTCAGTTGTTAAGAACAGACACCTGGTCCCTAAACAATCTGTACATGGCTGTTCTACAGTGTTGACCCCCCCCCCCCCATTTTTTTAGCTGTTGCTCAGACTTTAAATATCCAGAAGCTGCACTCAGATCTTTGCAGGACATCAGCTCTACAGACCTGCAATCTGAACACACTGCTGCTGATCAGCGGAGGGCACAACGCTGTACCTGAATGCGAACTCTGGAGTCATTGAAGGCTTTTCTGAGAGCCAGCGTGAGACCTTTCACCAAGTTCTGCCTCAATGTGTTCTCAAGATAGTTCCTCTTCATCTGGATGGACAGAACTGCAGAAAGAAAGATCAAACACCAAAGGATGAGACGATGATGGGACCGTGCCAAAAATAAACATACAGTCGTCAGCACCGGATCACTATGACATCATCAGGTGAAGGTCAACGTCCTCAGGTCGCCGGGGCATTTTGTGATGTCACACTGTTCTGCCCGCGGTGTCATCTGTCTGATCTCATTTTTAGGAAACCGAACCAGAGCTTTTGGCTCGGAACCCTTTTTATAAATCACTTACTGTCTCAGTTCATCGTTTATCTGATCGAGATTCATATTCAGAGTGAAAACTGCAGGTTGTGCTGTTTCTTCTAACCACCTTTACTGTAGTCTGCTTGTTTCCATGACAATACAGTCAGTTCTCTTTAATGTAAGCCTCAGTGAAAGCAACTAGACATGATGCATATTTAGAAACGACGAATGTAAACCGCTTATTTAAAAAGACGTTCTGCAAACAACCTGCAGGACAACAGGAGCACAGCGGGCACAGTGGGCACAGAATCCACTGCCAACCACAGCAGTACCGATCGATACAGAGAGGATGAATAAGCGCCCGTTTGGTTTCTAATTTTATACCGTTACAAAAAAGAGACCTTCCGTCAACGAGATGGAGCCGGAGGTCTGAGAGAAATCATTCTGAGACGTGTTTGTGAACAAGCGGCGTTTAATGACCCTGCAGCAGACCACAGCTGGAGGCAGCTTCATTTGAACTGTTTATAAAAAGCTCAGAGTCCAAAAAACAAAGAGCGTCACACTTTTCCTAAGGTCTTACTTTAAACCTACAATAAAACATTCATCAGAATGTGGGTCACTGACAAAATAGGCTTTTAGAAATGCATTTTAAACAGATTGTTTAAAAGTTGATATAATACACTTTTAAGGTTAGCTATTAGCCATATGTACTGCAATATATAAAAGGTTTTATTTTTTTTTTCTCACTGTATTTTTTAATTCACCACCGAATAAATGTCAGGTGGTACAACTTAAGATTTATTATTTTAAAATATTTATTATATAACCAATAAAATAATATCATTTAGTTTATGCAGTAGTGGCATCACCTGATTTTTGCCAATAACTTCAAATTAAAGGTTCACCTAAACAACTTTTTGACTTCGCTAGCAAGTTCCTACATTTAATTATTTTAAAGAATAAAGAATTTTACACTAAAATTGGTTTCTCATTGGTTGTGCCACTTGATATGTAAAATGTACATCTGTCTACGAACGGAAAACGGCTTTTTTCATCAATATTTAAGAGAGATTTATAAACTTTATCACATAGTGAAGGTCACTGGGAGTCCTCTGGATGATGCAATATCATGTGTCCTTGTCTCTCTTCATTTCAAAATAAAAGTTCCATGACTTCAGTTGTGTCACCCTGACATTTCAGTTGTGGTTCAACTTCCAGGACAAACGTTTTTGTATTAGTTTGAACAACTCAAGGTCTAATGTTTAGTTGTTATTTAGTTCGATTTTTGTTTATTTAAAAGGTCATCACAATTATTTAAGATTTGAGTCCCTTATTTAAAACCTATATTAATATGTTAATATTAATACATTTTAAAATGCAAAAACTTCAGAAAAGTTATAAAAATATTATTTACTTAAAATATAATTCGATTTTATAGGATTTATTGAATAAAATTATACATGTTATAAATCATTTACAATAGTTTTGAGCCCAAATAATGCACCGGGGCACAAAATTTGCATGTCATGTCAATGAACCATATATAAAGGACAAAGTTCCTAAACCAAGTTCCTCTTGCATATGCATGAGACGAAAACCTACCCCTCTTTTTCCTGCCGAATCATAGGATATGCAGGACGGAGCCCCACCCCCTTTTTCTACAGGTACTGTGGGTATAATGTGCGTCCGAAACTTTTGATCATTTGAAATATCATTAAATGTCTTAAAATTTAAATGAATCTCACCAGTTCGAACCCACAGCCTCTCTGTGATGTTGCAGGATGAGGCCGAACTCTCGGTGGTGGTGCTCTGCTCAGTGGTGGTGCGTCGTGTCGTAGCTACAGTCGAGCTCTGGGTGGTGGTGGTGGTGGTGGAGGGCGTTGTCGTGGTTGTCGGCGTGGGAGTAGTTGTGGTAGTGGTGGTGGTGGTCGTAGTCGTTGTGGCGAGACTGGTCGTATGAGTCGTGGTTTCGATGGTTGTTGTGGGCGGAGTTTTCGTGGTCACTACCTCAGTGATCTCTGGAATGGAGGTGGGAGAAGGTACGGTTCCGTCAGTCGCAGTTGAGGGTGGGGCTGCGGTGGTGGTTACCGTGGTGAGCTGCAGAGTGTCGTTGATCACACTGACAGGGTTCGTGTGTGTGGTGTTGTCTGTAAGAGATGTAATAATGAACACCAGCGTGGAGGTGGAGACTGGGCTGGTCATGTGACCGGTGTCAGAAGGTTCCGCTGCTTCTGGCGTTAAACCAGAGGTACCGGTGGTATCAGTTGTTGATGGTGGTTCTGGGTTAAAGGGTGACACCTCACCTGTAAGAGAACATGCAAATGGATTAGGTAGGAAGTTCATACCTCTGGTAGAAATGGAGATGACGATGAGGATGATCATGACAGAGGTGATGGAGAGCATAATGACGTAATGAAGATGAAGTCAGGAGAACATTCTCTCTCCAGAATCCTCAGTGCTGCTGCAGCTCCGCCTCCCGTCTCAGGCCCACTGAGCTTTATGTACCTGAGCTGGAGTTCATGGCGCTCCTGGTTGGAGGTTGTGGTTCTCTGGCTGCTGGCTCCTCCTGCGTTTTACGACTGGTGTGATTATGCACGCTGGCATGTGGCGGGTTTGGATACTGCACCAGCGAATCTGAGTTGGCCCTCACGGTCAGCACTGAGGAGAACACAGCCTGCTCCCTGGGGCTCGATGCAGCCCCCGCTGGTGCGGAGTAAGACTTGGAAAGTAGATCTTCATCTTGATGAAGGGATGAGACAGTGGAGGAGAGGTTCAAAACCCCGGCTGGAACCGGCACAGACGGTGGAGCTGTGGTGTCTGCCTGGACCTCATCTGAGAAACAATAACAATGGTTTTAATAAATAACATCACTGAGATTTAATTCATATTGTTAGAAACTTTTGTTAGAATTTATAATTATTAGAAATAATTTCAGCTGAAACCCAAATTTATCATGACCAAATTGTTGACGCCACAATCTCTCTAACTAACTCGCTCCGTAACCACTACATGATGATACTACAGTGTAGCAGGTTTCTCCTGAACTTCTGATTGTGTTGTTCTCTTATGGTCAATGATGACCATGTTCATCCCTCTCTTGGCTTCCAGCAGGACATCTGCCATGTTGAATCATCTCAGATGATCAGCTCACTGACCTCCACAGACACCACATCTACAACAGAGCACTTATTGGATGTGGAGGAATCATGGCTCTGCAGCCGTCGACTCTGCGGTGGCTCCATCGGGTCATCATTTCAATATGGACCAATATTCCCATCACTGTGATGAATCTACAACCTGAAGGACTCAAGAACCAAGAGCTGATTTGCTACGATCTCAATGCACAGCAACAACTTTGTGCCTTCATTATTAAAATTATTACATAAAAAAACGGATTTGATAATCACCAACGAGGTGCTGATGCTGTGACCTATTTTCTGGACAGAAGACTTGCGGCTGATGCTGAGGAGGCTAACAGGATTATCTCTATTTTTAGACTTAACGGGAAATATTTCAAAGACTTTAAATATGTCAGAGCATCAGAGCAGGAGGGTTACAGATCGATTAACTTCTTTCCTTTAGTTCTTCTTAATTAAAAACGAGCCAGCCGTGTGAGATGTCAGTAAATCACAGCGTTGCAGAATTCTGTAGTTATGTAGAATTCTGTATGTTTAGCAGCAGAGTGAAACTTCACGCGAGCAGCTCGGTTAACTGCGGTCATCACTTGGACAAGCTATCCGCACTTTAAATGTAAACGTGCAAATATGTGCAATATTTCAGTATTTCGTGCACAGCATCACAGCACATGCACACACACACACACACACACTATTCATAAGCCGGCGCACAGCCACCCCCCCAACTCCCACAAC
>JAOUQT010328773.1:0-24392 GCA_025769995.1 Xyliphius kryptos
TGGTAACTTCAGTGGACCTGGGATTTGAACCGCCAACCTTCTGATTGATAGTCCAACACCCTAACCACTGAGCTACCTCTCCCTAACTCTTCAAACGAATAGTTTAAATCGTAGTCAGAGAACACAAGGAAACAAAATGTTATTTATAAATGAAGGTGTTGATCAACAAGGGACAAAAAAGACACAATAACTAATAACTGGTTGGGCCGCCCTCCGCAGAAACAACGGCAAACAAGCGTCTGTGAGAACCTACAATGAGTCGGTTACAGAGTTCTGGAGGAATTCTGGTCCACTCATCTTTGCAAAATGGTTCTAATTCAGTTCCATCAGAGGGTTTTCAGCATGAACATCCTTTTTAAGGTCAGACCGCAGCATCTCAAAAGGGTTCAGGTCAGGACTTTGACTAGACCACTCCAAAGTCTTCATTTTGTTCTTCGGCCAATCAGAGGTGGACTTGCTGGTGTGTTTTGGATCATTGTCCTGCTGCAGAACCCAAGTTGGTTTCAGCGTGAGGTCACTAACAGATGGTTAGACGTTCTCCATCAGGATCTTCTGGTAGACGGCAGAATTCATAGTTCCATTTATCACAGCAAGTCTTCCAGGTCCTGCAGCAAAACAGCCCCAGACCATCACACTACCACCACCATACTTTACTGTTGGTATAATGTTCTTTTCCTGAAATGCAGTTTTTCTTTTACACCAGATGTAATGGGACACACACCTTCCAAAGAGTTCAACTTTTGTCTCATCGGTCCACAGAATGTTTTGCCAAAAGTCTTGGCAATCAAGGTGCGTTTTGGGAAAACGGAGACGAGCTTTAATGTTCTTTTTGCTCAGCAGTGCTTTTCTTCTTGGAACTCTGCCATCCAGGCCGTTTTTGCCCGCTCTCTTTCTGATGGTGGAGGCATGAACTCTGACCTTAACTGAGGCAAGTGAGGCCTGTAGTTCTTTGGACGTTGTTGTGGGGTCTTCTGTGACCTCTTGGATGAGTCGTCGCTGTAATTTTTTGGGCGGCCGGCCACTCCTGGGAAGGCGACCTCAGCACCACTGTTCCATGTCTTGGTCATTTGTGGATAATGGTTCTTACTGTGGTTCGCTGGATTTCCAAAGCTTTGGAAACGGCTTTAGAAGCCTTTACAGACGCAATAACTTTCTCTCTCACTGGTTCCTGAATTTCTTTGGATCTCGGCATGATGGGTAGCTTTTAGGATCTTCTGGTGGACCTCACTTTGTCAGGCAGATCCTATTTAAGTGAGGTCTTGATTGAGAACAGGTGTGGCAACAATCAGGTCTGGGTGTGGCTACAGACAATGTCCTCAGGTGTGAAAAAACACAGTTATAGTATATTTTAACAAGGGGGCAATCACTTTTTCACACAGGGCCATGAAGATTTGGAACTTTTTTATCCTTCAAAGATAAACACCTTCAGTTACAAATTGCATTTTGTGTTTATTAGGTTGTCTTTGACTTCTATTTAAATTGGTTGGATGTTCCATCCATCCTTCTATCATCATATTGCTTAATCCTGTACTAGGGTCACAGTGGGGTTACCATGCCCATCCAGGGGAAAACATCTCGGGGGCTGGGCAGATACACCCAGGACAGGATGCCAATCTATTGCTGGGCACACACTCACACACTACACTGGGCAATTTAGAGCATTCAATTTTACCTGGAATCCATGTTTATGGACTATATGAGGAATTTTCCAATGTGGGTCTTTGAGCAAGACCCTTAACCCTCATTGCTCCAGAGTGCTACATCCACCCTGGGTTCTGATCCCAACCAAGTTGGAATACCGTTAATCATTATAAAATATTAAAATTTTCTAAGATACCGCATTTGGGATTTTCATTTATTGACTGTCAATAAATGTAAAATAAGCATGTAAACTATAGCAGTCTGTGTGTAATAAATGAATACACAAGTTTCACTTTTGTAATGGAATTAACTGAGCAGCACATCTAACGTTACAGTTTACATTCACTATCAATAAAGGTGGATGAGACGGTAGAGATAAAGACCTTTCCACATCCTGGAGGCCCCCACAAGATGAGAGAGGGGATCTCCTGCGCCTGCAGCAGCGACCTCAGCAGTGTATGTTCTCCCAAAACTTTATTCTGTCCAAAATACTCCTCCAGATTGCTGGGTCTCATCTTCTCTGCCAGTGGTTTGTCTGTGTTCAGCAGAGTCTGGTTGATTGGATCCTCACATGCAGAACTGTTACTGACAGGTTCACAGCTGGAGACCGACTCCGTCTCACTCGCTGCACTCACTTTGAATTTGTTAGTGTGAAAAACGGAGAACATGGCGGCTGAAAGTTTCGGGTTCGTCTCTGTAATCCGTCCTGTTGCAGTTAGAACCGGATCCCTGTGCGACTCAACGCGGGGTTTTTTGGCAGGTGGACCATCTTTTGGGGAAGCCGCGCTACTCTGTGATGCCTCGTTATTAAGCAAACATTTGTCCAAGTGTGCGTTAATTGTATTCGGTTTAAAATCTCCAGCGCAGACGGGACATTGCACCATCTCTGGTACCTCGTCCGCCATTGTTGTTTTGTTTTCCCGCCAGAAGATATGACGTTTACGGCGACTGATGGCTGCGTCCCAAATCGTTACAGACCTACTCATTTCTTTTCATAACGCCGTATCAGGACACAGCCGTGGAATAAAGTCATTCTGAAAACATTAATGTAATAAAAAAAACGACTTTGTGTTTCAACATTTTGTGAAAAAATAAACGTTTTAAGCACATAAGTTGTGCCTTGTGTGATAGCATTGTAATGTGACAGTAAATGGGCAAATGAGCGGTGACGCACTTGCTAAAACTGCTAAAATACATTCAATTTGTAAAATAATATTCATAACTAACAATAAAAAAATAACGTTTTATATGTAAATTACTTAGTATCTCAATATAACAACTTGATATCTCAAAATTGATTAGTATCTAAAAAAAAACACGACAGTTTCTTCAAAATTACTTAATATCTTAAAATAACAACTTAATTGTCTCAAAATGACGTTGTATCTTAAAATAAGGACGTAGCTATCTTAAAACAATGACCTAGCGTCTCGAAATAATGTCGTAGTTATCTGAAAATGACTTAGTATCTCAAAATAACAACTTTGTTATCTCAAAATTGATTAGTATCTCAAAATAACAACAGATATCTCAAAATGACTTAGTATCTTAAAATAATGATGTAGTTATCTTAAAACAATGACCTAGCGTCTCGAAATAATTTCGTAGCTATCTCAAAATGACTTAGTATCTGAAAATAACAACTTAGTTATCTCAAAATTAATTCGTATCTAAAAATAACGAGTTATCTCAAAATGACTTAGTATCTTAAAATAATGATGTAGTTATCTTAAAACAATGACCTAGCGTCTCGAAATGTTTTAGTTATCTCAAAATGACTTAGTATCTCAAAATAACAACTTATCTCAAAATGACTTAGTATCTTAAAATAATGACTTAATTTTCTCAAAATGACGTATCTTAAAATAACGACATAGTTATCTTAAAAAATTATGATCTCGAAATAATGTCGTAGTTATCTCAAAATGACTTAGTCATCTCAAAATAATGATGTACATATCTCAAAATTACTTTGTTATCTGTGGAGGGAGTGGTAGCTCAGTGGTTAGGGTGTTGGACTATCAATCTAAGGGTTGGGGGTTCAAATCCCGGGTCCACTGAAGTTACCAATGTTGGTCCTTGAGCAAGACCCTTAACCCTCATTGCTCCAGGGTGCTGTGTCAACCCTGTGTTTTGATCCCAACCAAGCTGGGATACCTGTAAGTCGTTTTGGATAAAAGCGTCTGCTAAATAACTAAATGTAAATGTAAATGTACAATAAAAAAGGAGAGCCAATTACAGAGCCCTGAGGAACTCCTGTGAGTAATTGGTGCTGAGTTTGAAATATCCCTATTTCATGATACTTTGAAGGTCCATTCTGTGGGGTAGGATCAAAATCATTTGATTGTCATATCAGAGAAGCCTAGTTTGAATAGCGTGGACAGTAAAATCTGATGATTTACTGTATCGAAAGCTGCAGAGAGGTCAGCAGGATTTCCCATTAGTATAAGTGTGTGAAACATGTAAAGTGGTAGATTTTGTGAAACATTATTTTAAATCATGTACCGGTAATGTACATACAAATTAATTTAAACAGTAAGCCAAATCCTGATGAGCACTGACACGATATCTGGTTACTTAGCAATCAATATGTTCTCTTGAGAGGAAAAAAAAAATACATTAAGGTAGCCCAGTTTATGACAAATGTGTTTTTTAATAAACACATTTATAAAGAAACCCTTGTTTTAACTAGTGTTTTTATAACCGTTTCACTAAGGCAATAGATTTGTTTACTTAATGAAGACATTGAAGGTTGTGCATTATCATGAATAAATCACATAAAAGAGTTGTCAATGCTTTATTTACTTAAGCATACAGTATCTAGAAAAAAATAGAAAGCTTTCAGCACATGTTTAACCGCATAATTATTATATATTTATATTAAAAACTTTACTTTTTTAATCAACTTCCTAATTGAACTGGGAAAGCTTCATTGCCTAGATGTGTAAATGCCGTTGCCTGAGTGTAAATGTGTTTAAGTATCTGCTGTGCACCAGACTGCAGAGCTGTTGACTGTGTTTTTCTGCTTTTTGCCTTATAAAGGCTGTTTCCCCTGGCTTGGTCATGTAGGATTATAACAAGACTATGCCTATTGATAAGGTGCTTTGTGACAATGTTTGTAAGAAACCTTCAGCTTGACCCGCATCCGGTTAACTATGCTGAACTTATAAGACAAAGATGACTAAGTGTTTTGGACTTCAGCAAAACAAATATTGAATATATGGTTGAGGGCTTAAAACCTTTTTTTGTATTGTGCGCAATGTTTAGAAAGTGACCTAAATGTAAAGAGTATATCAACAATTGTATATAAAAGTTCAGACTATATAATATACAAAAAATAATAAAGTGTAACTGGAGTTATGACCTTAAGTAATCAATTTAGTCCTGCATAATTTGTGAATAAAAATAAATTTTATTGGGTAACACGGAGGGCGCACCGTGGTTAACATGTTCACCTCTCAGCGGTTGGAATTCCCATGTTCTTCCTGTGTCTAACATGGATTCAAGGTAAATTTACTGCTGTAAATTGCCCCATAGGGTCTGTGTGAGTGAGTGTGTGACCTGTGGTATATTGATGTTGGTAAATGTATAATAAAAAAAAAAAAAAAAAAAAAAAAAAAAAAAAAGGGTCCTGGGTGCATCTGGGCATAGGGAACCCCACCGTGACCCTCATGGATGATTAAACAAAAGATAATAAATGAATAAATAAATAGGCAACACGGTGGTTTAGTGGTTAGCATCTGGGTGAAATTCTGGCTCTGTCCGTGTGTGTTTTCTCTGGTTTCTTTGATTTCCTTTCACAGTCTCAAAAATGGATTCAAGGTGAATTGGCTGCTTTAAATTGTCTTGATATAGTGTGTGTGTGGGTGTTTGTGTGTGTGCACGAATAGAGGTGGATTGGCACCCTGTCGTGAGAGTATCTTCCCAGCGCCTGAAACGTTCTTCCTTTGAAGAGCATGGGAAACCCCCCACAGCCCTAGTCTCTAGTAAAGAACTAGATAGAGATATTATAGAGATAGATAAATAGAGATATTATACTTTCATTTAAACACACTTAAATATAACGGACCAGCATGCTGATATATTAAAGAAAAATATTATAGCACATTGTATAAAAAGAAAAAGATTTATAAAAAAAAACAAGCTTCAGGTCTCGCTTTCGTTTTTTCTTCTTCTTTTTTTTTTCTTTTTTTTTCAGTATTTTGGTAAAGAAAGGAAACTTAACAATTGTCACTAAAATAATGTCTGCTCATAAGGAGGTGCCAAATTATCAGTTGACCGCTACAGGAGACACCTTCAAAAATGGCACTGATTTTAATTAATGATAAAATAATTACTCAAGGTAAAAGTTTTAATATTAATAATTTAGTAAATGAATAAGCCACTAACATCTATCAACTTTCCTTTTGACACAATTCTGTAAAGCTATTTTGTGACAACACACTTGTAAAAAGCGCTATATAAATAAAGTACTTGAACTTCACACATTCTCAAAGGGATGATTTTAGTAGACGAAAAAGAACATTTAATTTATACTGAAGTAATTTGTTGTCAGCTATTTTCCCTCATTTTTAACCAGCAAATCTTTAAGTGTACTGCAATGCTTTTGTACAGGTTACTGCATGTGTTGTTGCATCCGTACATAGATAAAAGCCAATGTTCTGTCAAATATAGACTCTATATGAGCTTACGCGTTCTAAATTCACATTCTAATTGTCCTGTTGTTCTACGATTCTAAATCCATAATAACATTTTTAGACTTTCACACATTTACCACAGCTTTAGTAAAGGCAGTACAGAGCAATTTATATATTTGGTTCCTTCAGTATTGTTTGGAATTAAAAAAGTAGGTGTAATACTGGCAAAGAAAATGATTGCTTCCAGAAATCCCACAAGCCTCTGTTTACCTGTGACATTTAGCAGACTGTGGAGAGGTAGCTTGTGCTTTCATTTGATGTTAATGTGTTTGAGGGTGTTTGTGTGTTCAGTAAATATCAGAGTATGTAGGCTTCTATCTGGTTGGCTAATAAACAGAGTTGACATCTAAAAGCCTTAGCAGCATTTTTTTAGACTAACCCTCCTGTTTTCAGCTTATTATTTTAGATCCACTCAATGATAGCATTGGTGCTACTGCCTACGTTGACATTTTTAGACAATTAAATGTGGCAACAGCCTTTTTACACTGCAGCATAACTGTGTCCTTGTGTGACACTGAGGCCAATAAAAGTCTTTTGATCATTTGCAGCAATTACAAAATTATCTTTTGAAGCCATTTTTCAGATTCTGAGAATCTTATCAAGCTTCTTTTTTTGTAAACTTAAATGAAGGTCAAAGAAAAATGTTGAAAGGATTTGTTAGATGTTTAAATACCGGGCAGCACATTGTAGTTTGCATGTTTGTCTCTCAGTGTTGGAGATGCAGGTTCAAATTCCAAACTAGGTGAAAGTTGTTTTTCATGTGTCCGCTTGGTTTTTTTCTGATTCTCCGGTTTCCTCAAACATCCATCCAAAAACATGGATTCTAGATTAATAAGGCTCCACTTAATTGCCCCTATATACTGTGTCTGTGTGAGTGGGAGATTGCTGCCGTCATGGATGTATCTTCCCAGCGCCGGAAACGTTCTCTTCTGAATGGGCATGGGGAACCCCTACGTTACCATAGTAAAGGATTTAGTAAAAGATAATTTATGGATAGATGGAGAGCCAGTATGTGACAAATTGGTGCCAAAAAGTGGGACATTGAGAAGGCATGTGGTGTTATGTAGCTACCAGCGGGCTTTACGTGTACGTTTTCCATTGCCGATGCAATGCACACATTTCACAGTCATCTGTAAAAAGTGAGATGTGGGGATATGGCAAATGAAGGATGACAGCAGTCCCACCAAAAACAGGTGGCTGTGTTTATTGTGGAAGAAGACGAGGAGATATACCAGATAGAAATTATTAAAGGCAGTAATTAATAAAGCAAAAAGCCATGAGCCATGCATTATTGTGAATAAATCATTATTTTTCTATGATTTATTTACAATTATAAACAACCTCAAATGCCTGTTTAGTTTTATAACCTGATCAAAAACATTATAATAAAAAACATGGTTTAAGTCATTAATGTGTTTATTAAAAACTAAATTATTATAGAATTTGTGAGGTGATCTAGTTATTGCTCATCTTACTGTTTATTTTAATCTGTATTTTTAGAACATAATTTAGGGAAATTAATTGTATTCTACACATTAATACAAATGTTATGTGGTCAGAGGTGTGTATTTTGTCAATAATGTCACAGCTGGAGAAAACACTCAGAAGTCTATCAGATTTAAGTGCAGAAACAGGATCGTGGCTGCTATACCAGCTAGCAGTATATATTTTAACTAGATGTCTTACCCATTCTTTGCCCTCTTTGCTGTTGATGTGCAATTCGTAGCATGCGTTGCCTTATGGCTTTAGCTTTACGTTGCTATTTAAGCTGGCATTTTGAGCTTTAGCATTACGTGAATTTTTTGATGCAATCTCTTCTCTTCCCATGTCATTCACTTCACCCTACACATGCACCAATCGCTATAAAGATGATACGCTAAGCACCTTAAATCCCAACCTTTTCTGTATTTATTTTTAAATTCTGTCTTTGGTACTCATAGTGTCTTAAAGAGTGCTGTGAAACAAATTCTTAGCACAAAGTCACTCCACTTGGAATACTGGCTTTCCACATTGTCATTGACAGTTGCATGGTGGTGGGTTACAGCGCTGAAAGAGGGAGAAAACCTTTATCAGCTGTGGGTTAAAGATGGACCTGGGACTGTGGTACAAGCAGCTGTATTATCAGCCCCATCAGGTCTTTTATGGCATATGAATTAAAAAGACAAGATCAACAGACCTCCTGTATCACACTGGGTCTGTAGTGTTCTCAGAATTGGTGTGTTATTAAAATAAAGAAGATTTAAATATGTGCTTATTTGATACTTCACACTATGATCCAGCATCGTGACTCAGCATAGATTTAAACCAGAGCTGACAAGCGCTGCAGCTCATGAGCTTTTACCAGAGAGGTTCTGATGTCTTCAATGAAAGTGAGTCCTAAAAGCCTACAAAAAGGCATACAAAGGGACATCTGAAAAATTTATTCAAACAAAGGAGGATTACAAATGAGACACTCAGTGAAAGCAAAAAAAATAAAAAATAAAAGATATGAATAAAAAAACAATAAAAGGAAAAAACAGTTTACCCTGGTAATACAGACCAGCAACTGATCTTAGTAAAAAAAAAAAAAACAATAAAGCAAAGAGATAAAATGTAAAAGACAAGGTCTTTTATGCTTCTACACATGAAGTGATCAGGGTTGCCTGATATTTAAATAAAAAAGCATGGTGTAGTTTCCATGTTCTCCTCGTGTCCACGTGGGTTTCCTCCGGGTTCTCCCGTTTCCTCCCACATTCCAAAAACATGGATTTAAGGTAAATTGGTTGCTCTGAATTGCCCCTATAGTCTGTGCCCCTTAATGTCTCTGAATGTCTCCACTGGATGGGCATGGAGACATTCCCTTTACATGCACCTCTGTAAATGTGTAAGTGTTCTTACTTTCTTTTAATTTTAAGTACAGCAGAAACTACATTATTACATTAAGGATTTTATTGGGCTTTAAAATAAGCCTCTATTCAAAAATAGTCTTTAAAAAGGGGAATATTTGCAAGTGACCCTAAACTTTTGATCAGTAATATCACCTGATCAATTGTGTTAATTTACCTTTTTTCAGTCACCGTTTTGTTAATCAACTGTTTTGTCTGGTGATTGGTTTGTTTATGCATGTGACCAGGTGTTTCATGTATTAAGTTCTGTGTCTCCCTGTCCGCTGAGCACGTCTTGTGTTTTGGTTACCCTGCTGTCTGTATGTCTGTATACCTCTGTTAGTTTGCTTTGTTTTAATAAAAAACACCTGATCTGCTCCCTGGTGTTGCCTGGCTCCCCCAGCGTGTTTGTGCGCCTTTAAAAATTTACAATTTGTTGGTAAATAAAAAATATTTAACTAACAGAGGAAAAAAAGATAATACATGAGACAAAACAACTTTCACATCACGTAAACATAACTTGCACAATAGCACAAACCACTTTTGCCACCAATTACTGGTGTTGCGCCTCATTTAAAGGGGGTTTTTAAGATGCTTCTTGATGGTTGTAAAGAGTGTATGAACATTCACACGGTACCGACGACTGAGTATGTCAAATGTTATATTATTCAAAGCAACAATGTGCATTTGTATAGGAAACACACAAAGGTCCCCCCCCCAACATATTTATATGGATATTATTTATTTCCTTTAAGCTTATCGTAAGCATTTGCATTTCCTATTTATATGGCACCTGTTTTACAAATCCTCTTACATTAATTAAGTAGCTCAGCATGAAACTGTACAGTTCAACAGTTCATATAAGCCTGTAATGCTTCACTCAAACTACAGTTCCCATGAATTTAGGAGGCAAAAACCCGGTGTTCGCGAATATATACAGTTTTTTTTTTTTAATCTCAAGACAACTAATTTTAAACACCTTTGTATAGAACTGTTATGATGGTGCGACTGCATTGGTGGAGAAAAGGCAGATGTTGGACAACATACAATGTGAATAAAGGCCTGTTCCTTTGCGTGAGAAATCCAGTCTTTCATTACTTTGGGCGATAGGCACAGAATTAATTTACTAAAATTTTCGCTCCTGTTGTTTCTAGATCTTTCTCCCCTTGGCATAAGTTATAAAGGCTGCACATGGAACTGCAGCATGTGCGTTAATTACTTTTAATCATAGTCCATTGCAGATGGCTCGGCCTTTGTCCCCCAGTGCCGTTGTGCTACTGCCACAATAACTGTTTAGACCATCTAACATTCTTCAAAATCAATACCAGTGGAAAAGTCTCGCCACAGAAAAAGGTGTGTACAAAGTCATTTCTGTCTGCTTTGCATTTAGCCATTAAACTATTTTGCCTGTTCCTTCGAAACATCAGATGCTTCTTTGCAGTAAGGTCTTTCAAGGTTATAAAATGGGTAATTTTCCAAATCTTAACAATATAACACTGGTGTGCCCCAGGGCTCGGTGCTGGTTTGTCTCCTTTTTTCCTTCACCAGGAAATAAGAAAGACCAGACAGCTGATTGTCTGCCTTCACTACTAGGGTTTGTGGACAAATCATTGAAAGGTCAATTGTCTTCTAGATGTCTATTCATGGTTTTTGTCTTGTTTCCCACATTCAGATGGTTCATCAATTGCATAAATATTAATAGATTTGTCATAAGACATTGTATCTTTTTTGTGTGCATTTTGAATAATGAAGTACTGTTTGGGTTTGAATAAGGTACTGTTTACCTGCAATTACCTGCTACTTTGCATTACAAAGCCACTTACTTTTACAATTTCATACTTTTTCACCATTACATACTTGTTCAAATGCTCAGCAACATTTACTTAAACTCGCAGTGTACCCCAGTGTCCCAAACATGAAAGAGTTGCCCTTCAAAATGTGTGAAAAAAAGATCATGAGGTCTTGAAAAAATGCTGTGTTCTGTGCAAAAGAGATTAAAATTCTCAACTGTGCCATAACATAATTGGCACGTTATCATCTTTCCTTTCTGGTGCCATTCTTCTTTAGGGCAACAATGCTCAGGCAAGTGTTGCATAGCAGCGTGTGTGTGTGTGTATGTGTGTGTATGTGTGTGTATGTGTGTGTGTGTGTGTGTGTGTGTGTATGCATTTGTGTCTGGACTGTTAATGGCACATCACATGTCTGCAAACCGAAGATGGATGAAGCTGCCCAAACACTAAGTAAAATCCAAGGTGTGAAGGAGACTAAGGAAAGACAAGCACTAAACCATGAACAAATGAATGCATGAATTAATTTAAAAAAAATAGTTAAGAGATAGTGACATGGAAATCCATTTGAAAGGAGATTCAACCTGGATCTTTAACACTGAGAGGTGGGCATACTAACACTACTTCACCATACCACCCTTCGTATATTATATTCATTTAAAATATTTAAATTTGAAACAATATTGTTGAATTGTTAAATGTTATTTAACAGCATTTTATTTACATTATCTGTATTATCTGCCAAATTAAACCAGTGTGAAGCAAATGATTGTATTCCCTGCTGTTACCAGCACTTGCCCTGTATGTCGACAAGTTCACAGAGAATGAATTATGCTCCCATTATCCTTAATGTTTGTTACATGCTAAGCATTTTAAGAAGTCCTAAAAAGATGTACGTCCAAGAAGGCAAATCTGAATTGTATAGTGGATGAGGCAACACAGTTGGATTGGCCATTTGGATAAATTACAAATTAGAATACGTAAAAACTTCATAAACAAAGCTTTGAAAGACTTTAAAAAATACCATTTGCTATCTTTGTTAATGGCTAATATATAATTTGATGCACAGACCATGCACAGAACAAAGGACTGAACAAACTGATCCTTAAGGCGGGTGATGTGGGTGTGAAGCTGGACTCGATGGTGGCAGTTTAGAAAGGAGGATGCTGTTAAAGGTAAAGGCCATTTTCGACAATACCTCCCAACCACTGTACCACACACTGGTAAGACACAGAAGCACATTCAGTTGAAGACTCATTCCACCCAAATGAAGGTCATCCCACAGAAGGTCATTATTACCTGTGGCCACAACTCCACAAATTCTCACAATTTAATTTAAATGTCCAATATAAAAATATGCAGTTTATAGTTCTTATTTGTGTAATACAAAAACCTGCCTTAAAAATGAAAGTACTAAACACAAATAGGGCACAAAAAGGCAACTGCTGAAATTCATAGTGTCAGTGAAAATGATATGTGTTGATTTTGTTCTACTTATAAAAATATGCAGTTTATAGTTCTTATTTGTGCAATACAAAAACCTGCCTTAAAACATATCGCATAGTTATTTAATTTCATAAATTGTGCAATATAGGTCACCACAACCATTGCCACTCTTCATGTTGTATTTTATTCAAAATACACTTTTATTCTAGTTCTTATGATTTTAATTTAAACAAAATTTCTTGAGTTGCCAGTTTGCTTGTTAAGCCTAGCTTTCACATTCAATTAGAGAAGTAAATTAAACTCATAAAGATAACATGCTGTCCCCTTGATCACATTACATCATGGTATCATTCATATTCAAATAGATTTTGAATAAAATATATATTTATGTTTAAATTAAAATAAGAGAACAATAAAATCCAATATAAAATACAGCATACATGTCATAAACATTGTTATTTCATTTTGTTATTTTTATTACATAGCTTGCATAGCATAGCATGTGGCTCCATAGTTTAACAGCACTGGATGGTCAGAGAGCATTAATTTTCATCTTTTTAACCTTAATCAGAAATGCATCTGTAATCATGACTTGACTTTCACACTTACAGAAGATAAAATAAGAATTGAACACATCATATTTAAATAAATAGATTTTTGGACTATTGACATAAAACGAAACCTGAAATGTAATGACCCAAGTATTACAAACATAAAAAAAAATCTTTACAAATAAGTCAATGGATTATGTGTAATAAAGTAAAATTACACTAAAACAAAGTACTAAACACAAAAAAGGCACAAAAAGGCAACTGCTGAAATTCATACTGTCAGTGAAAATGATGTGTGTTGATTTTTTTCTACTTGATGGCCTAAAAAAAGTTTCATTGCCAAGTTGTCACACAGGAAGCATCTCATTAGAGGTAAAAGCAAATATATATTTTTTTTCAATCAATTTTCATTTTGTAAATATATTTCAAAACTTTTGAATGTTCCAGTGAGCACTGTTGGGGGCATAACCCAGAAGTGGAAAGAACATAATTTTATCATAAACCAGGCATGACCAGCTACTCCTCACAAGATTTCTGATACAGGAGTCAAAAGAATAATTTAGGAGCTATCCAAGAACCAAAAACCACTTGTGGAGAGCATCAGAAAGATCTCGTATTAGCAGGTACAGTTGTTTAGAAGAAATCAATTTGTGATGCACACAACCACCACAGTCTCACACACTTACTATGCAAAGCTCTATTTCTAAAGAAAAATCATGTAAACACTTATTTAAAGTTCGCAGCACATCCTTCAGATGAATCTTTGAAATACTGGCAGAATATAGTCTGTATAGTTTAGACCAAATTCCCAGCACATCATGTTTGAAAGAGAAACTGCAGTACTAGCGTACTTTATACACTGCTCAAAAATAAAATTAAGGGAACACTTAAACAACCCAATGTAACTTCAAGTCAGCCATACTTTTGTAAAATCAACCTTTCCAGTTAGGAAGCGACACTGATTGTAAATCAATTTTATTTGCTGTTATGCAAATGGAACAGACAACAGGTAGAAATTTGAGACACGTAGCAAGACCCCACTATAAAGGTGTGCTTCTGCAGGTGCTGACCACAGACCTTTTCTCTGTTCTTATACTTTCTGGCTGATGTTTTAGTCACTTTTGCATTTTTTCACTTCTCTTATCATGGAGGTAGCATGAGGCGGTGTCTCCAACCCACACAAGTTGCTCAGTTAGCAATGCAATTGTTTAAAATGCTGCAGCTAGTTTTAATAAGAAGCAGAAAGTTTGATCATATCCGTCCTGTGTTATTAAACCTGCTCTAGATACCAGTTAAATTTCACGTTGATTCCAAAATTTTATTAAGAACATATACAATTCTACATAACCTGGCTCCACAGTATCTGAGTGAACTCATCAGTTATATAAACGTGAACTCCACTCTCAAGGTGCTGGTTTACTTTTAGTTCCTAGATTTAATGGTTACTGCTGGTGAAAAAGCATTCCAGACTCCATGGGATAATAATTTAGATTTACATTTTGATCATTTTAATGTTATTTTGTTCTCAACGCATTTCACTATATATGAAACAAAGATTTTCAACTGAAACAAAATTTTCATGGAGATCCAGGATGTGTTATTTCAGTGTTCCCTTCATTTTTTGAGCATTGTATAGTCAAAAAAACAGATAAATGCAAAAATGTAAAAAAAAAAAAATATTCTTAAAAATATTGTTTCTACATTCAACAATCCTTTTAGAGAAAAAATAAGGCTGATAGAATGGCCCACTCAAGCGCTTGACTTAATTAATTAAAGCACTGGAATTAATTAAATCTATGAAAATAACTGAAAATCATAGCACACAGGAGACTCTACCAGAACCTTAAAGATTTGAAAACAGTTTGTTTTGAAAAAGGACTTATTACCATTTATTGTAACAAAGAAGCCCAGTCAAATATAAAAATGGGAGGCATGTCTACAACAATAGGCAATTTAGAATACATAAGAAGGGAATGTACATTTGGTGTTTTTTGTTTATGAATAACTTTATAATTTAAAATCATTGAAAGCTGTGATTATTACTATCATTTTTGTTATTATCAAAATTGATTTTCCATTGTCACATACCTGTGTCTTGGTCACACAGCTGTTCACAGGGTTCAGTTGTTCTCTGGCCACAGTAATCTCTCACCCACTGTGATGATGAATTGGACTGGTAATATAGAATCAGCTTAGCTGGATTCAACCAGTTTGACACATCCAGGTAACTGCCCATGCTCATTACGAAACTGCTTCCTGTGAACACACATGGATATAAAATGCAAATTAGACAAATAAAATATGGCAAATTGTCCATTGGTTGTCATGGTATAAATTCCAGTGGGTGTTTAATTTTTTCAGTTGGAAGCCTTAGTGATACCCTTTGGGATTAGGAAGTAGCGTTTCAGAAAGTGAAAGCCATATATGAAATAATTTTTATTATACTCATGTAACAAATACATGACTATGCGACTCTTGTGGAATTGGTGCACAGTATTGCTGAGCATTATTTTGCCATTTAGTAAATAGCTATCACAACGAAATAACCTTGAGTAGTCACAAAAATTAGGTACACTGTTATCTGTAAACATATTTTGACAGGTATCCAAAGATTCATGGTGTGCCATGAATACAATCCCAAAAGAACTATACCTAAACTGTTAACAGCTGGAAGATTGTGTATCAATGTATCTTTCAATATTTCAAATAGCACTGTGCAAACAACATCTGGAGTCACCTGACCAGAGAATGTTTTTCTACCACTGAGTAATTCGTTTTTGCCTTCTAGGGTCTTGCTTTTTTGCTTTATGTAGGAAGCAGTGCACACAAGCTGGTGTTTTCCTATTATAGAACATCTGTGCTTAGGAATGTCATGTTGTGCATTCTGACAATTTAGTTGGCCCAACAACATTGTATTTACCTGCAGTTTGACTGTGCACTGCAGGTTCTACAGAGCCATTTATCAGCAAGTTATGTTAATAATCACATTTTTTTATTTTAATTAACCCCATAGGTTTATTATTTACACATGAAAAAAATAAGTAAAATTATATAAAAACAAGCATATCTGAGTGCACACACGTGGATAAAATTTTTGACTGTTGGTACCACTTGGTTGATAAAAAGAAACAAAAATTCACAAAGGTCACAGAGATAACTTGAATCTGACAAAAGTAATAATAAATACAAATGCTTTGAAAATTACGAAATAAAAGTCAGATATTGCCTTTTTAACCATGCTGCAACATAATTATTTTAATAATTGACCTCATTAAACAGGCCTAGATAGAAATGTTGATACCCCTGAAAATAATGTGACCCAAGAGACATGTTCAATCAAAACGGGTGGGCCTATATATATAGTGTTACAGGTAGTCACTGTGCTGTTTGGCGCCACGATGTGTACAGTTAACATGGATCAAAGGGTGCGAAAGAGCTGTCTCAGGAGATTAAAAAGAAAATTATAGACAAAACTTATAAACCATCTCCTTGCTGCTACCTGTGACTACAGTTGCACATATTATTCAGAAATTTGAGATACATTGGATGCATGTGTCCAGGAAACACAATGCAGCACCACACATAGAGGCTCCACTGCTACTGAAAAGCCTAGCGGATACTAAAGTGTCCAAATGAATCCTTCTTGGTTATAGTGTTCAAGCGTCGATAATCCACACAAATCCTTCACTCGTCTTTCTTTTTGCATCCCAAGAAAACAAATGCTGTCCATGGGCTACTGGGGGGTTTGATCACTCTCGCCTCTGCCATTTATTTTACCTTTTGTTGTCACATCACCCAGGGGAGCCAATTTGTTGCCTTATCCAGGGAGGTAGATGTAGTTAAAAACAAATCTGTGTCATCCTTTGTGTCAATACTGTGTTGTACTGGGTCTGTGATGGAACACTCATTCTCTAATGCTGCAAATACTTTATATTGCTGAACATATTTACTTATCTATCTTTGCATGCAAATCTGAGAGAGATCCCATTCTTAAGGCTTTTTTATGACGTCCCACTCGTTGCAGCACCTTTAAATTTTTGGGAAAGGTTTTGAACAAGGTTTAGTATCGTGTTCTAAAGATTTTTGACTATTCTTCCAAAAATGTTTTTGTGAGGTCAGACACAAGCACAAATGTTATTTGGCTGTATCAGGCATGTTGAAAGAGGATGGGGCCATCCCATAAACTGTTCCCAAAAAGTATGCATAAGTTGTAGGTCACCTCTGCAGGCCATTTCATTCATTCATTATCTTCCGCTTATTCCTTTATGAGGGTCGTGGGGGGGGTGGATGGGCTCCCCATGCCCATCCAGGGGACAACATCTCAGGCACTGAGCAGATACACCCGGACAGGGCGTCAATCTATCGCTGGGTACACACTCACTCACACAGCCACACACATTGGAGAACCCGGAGGAAACCCTCGCAGACATGGGGAGACCATGCAAACTCCACCCAGATAGGGATTCGAACCGGGAATCCCCAGCGCTGAGAGGCAAATGTGCTAACCACTAAGCCATTGTGCGGCCCTGCAGGCCATTTCATTCCATGCATTTAAAGCCTACCACCTCATTCTTCTCTTCTAAAGTAACTCTTACATTACTAAGAAGCATGTTTTGGGTCATTGTCTTGCAGTAATATAAAGCAATTGCCTTATTGGTGTAGATGAGAGAATATTGCATGGAGCTTTAAAATGATGGATCCAGCAAAACAGCCCTGGACCATCATGTATCTCATTGTATGTTTTAGTCACAATTTAGTATACAATTAGTCACATACTGAGATTCTTTTATCACCTACTAAACGGAGTACAAAATACCTGTGTAATGATATGTGAATTTTATTTAAATGCTTGATTTATTAGTCCATAAATACCTTTGTTACTTTATATCTCAGGTTATAGGTTACAGAGCCTAAACTGCTTACATGTTATTAATAACTTTATATGTACATGCTTGTTTAAACTTTGGTTGGTGAATAAACACACATGGTTATTATTGAGAAATTGAAAACCACTTTTTTTCAACATATCTGCATAAATGTGACCAAAAGCTTTATCAGACTGTTAACAGGGTCCTAAATGCAGTTAAAAATATATATTATACATGAATTTAAAAAAAAAAATTAAAATCAAAAGTCGTACTGCAGCGTCTCAGCAAGCATCTACTAGCGATTTCTTCACATTTTTCATTGGGATTATAGGACAAATTAACATTACACCTGCATTTGCTGCTCACTCCAGGTTTCAGGTCCTAGCCCTAACTGCCACCTGGATTCAACCTAAGAACTCTTTTCAAATCAGCCCTCTCTTCAAATTTAAAATTTTGCCACTGTCCTTAAATTACTAATGGAGAATGCAGAACAAGTTTGCTAATTTTCAATACTTCTTAATTTCAACAATACACTCTACTTACACTCCTATCTAAAATAAAAAAAAATAATAATAAAAAAAAATCTCCGAGCCTGGTTAACGTATTTCTGTTGCCCTCCGGTAAGATAGGAGCTTGATCAGTTACTATCCTTGCAGTCTGATGATGGGTGGCCAATTGTTGTTCCTGTGGACAACAAGAGGTACCACTGAAAATGGTTTCTCTCAACTCCCGTATTGACCTACAGCTTCTCTGCACTCACACTTACAGTAATCCCACTTAAAATCAGCCAGTTCGCAAGTTAACAGCTGGGCTGTGTTCAGGTGGAGCCATTTCACCAAAAGCGCCTTGTAGTCTGTGTTTGATGCCCCAAGTTCTGCTAAAGCCACCTCTTAATCCACTGTTGTTATCTGCTAGATGCATTTGCAGTTTTCGAAATAGCGACTCAACAGGTTGTCTTGTGTAATCTTTCTGAATGAAACGCTCTGAAAATCATTGAAATTACACTTAAATTGTTCTGATCATACCTACCGACAGGTTAATGAGTTCTCTTATTATTGTTGACACCTAAGTTCATGTGTCCTTTGCCATTATGACGTCAGAATTTCGACTTTGATATTTGATGAGATTATTATCCTGGCACCAGGTCTCCAAGAATTTATTCTCCCCCAGGTAGGCCCTCTTGTCATTGTTGGTGATCAGGTCTACTACAATGATGTCGTTAGCAAAGTTAATAATGGATGTGAAGCTGGAAGTGGCCACACAGTCATAGGTATATAATGAGTACACCAAGGAACACACGCTTGTGGAGCACCAATGCTGAGGGCTTTCAAGCAAAATCTAAAGCTAAATTTGGCAACATCAGAGTATGCTAAACCTCTCAATTCTTCAGGTCCTGACCATCCAAATTGGCTTTACAATGAACAGGTCACAAAAACAGTCCATTTCTGCAGATAATGTTTTTACAAGATAAATTAGATCAGATATTTTCTAAATGACCAGGGTACTCAACTCTTAGTCCAAGCCCTTATTCACTGTTCCAACTTGACCAATCAATGATCTTCTTCAGTTGTTCCAGAATTCTGTAGCTTGCCTGGTGTTCAACCAACTTCAGTGCACCCAGCTAACAATACACATCTCTTTCAATTCAGTACAAAGCTCTGATTTTGGCATATTTATTACCTACACTCTATTTTTTTTTTTTACATACACCCTGTTGTGGTCACCTCACTTTTAAAACAACTGTCCCCGGGCAATAAAATTCTCACTTCAGATAATTCACCACAGCTAAATAGTGGAATTATCTTCTTCTGATTATAAAGATGAGCTATTTTACATTTTCGAGAAACACTGAAAACACAGGTCATATTTTGATTAAAATAAGTTAAATTAAAACGGGATAATTAAGCTCTACCTTAATTTCCTTAGCATTGACTGAACATTTAATTAGTAGAAAACCTAAGACTAATATTTAAGTCAGTTATATTCAGTGGGATAGCAATGGCCTCTCTTGTAGGTGCCCTGTTTTTTACACACTTGGATATAATAAGATCTATGCTTAACATCCTTTTGAAAGAGGGTCATAGCACTATAAAAAATATTTTGTGAGGATCTAAAGTAACCATCTTTAAAGAGTCAGGGCTTTACAAATGGAAAAAAAAAAATCAAGTTAATCATTACTTCTCCAAGGAGTTTTTTTTTTTTTTTTTTAACCAACAAAAACTATTAAAACCAGGCATGTAATCATTAATGTAATCACAAAGAAACCCAGAGTAATTACTAAGCAATTAAAGTCTTAAATTGGCATATATTAATTAAACAGAGGGCATGGCAATATTGCTCTCCAAAATAAGTAATGCTGCATATCTCCATCTTGCTAAGGATTGCATGCACAAGTGAGAAGGTTACTGAAATAGTTCTGTGAACAGAGAAAAGTAAATTAGATTGTTCTGATTCAATGAGAGGTATTATAATTGGGGAAAAAAAAAACAAAAACACTGCATTCAATCTTTGAATCATGCTAGTGGTTTTATGGTTTGGGTCTGTTGCTATATTTGGCTTACTATCCTTAATGGCACAAGCTTTTCTGAATTTTACCAGCAAATTCTAATGGAAAACGTCACATCGACCGGGGAGCTGCCACGAGAACGGATAAAGAATAAAGTAAATGGTTTGGCAATGAACAAGTCCTGACCTTATCCAACAGAAACGTGGAAGAACCTTCAGTCAGCAATATATGAACTTATGTACTAATATTATTGCAGCTTTCTTCATAGTGGTAATAAATAACAACACTTTACCTAATGCCTGTAAAGAGGAATTTTAATTAGATATTATGAACACTTATAAAGTACTTTTTAAAGAAGGCATTCATTTAACACTATAAAAAGTTATGACACTGGGCACTACAATAATTTAACTAACAGTTCGAAATATACATTTTGTAATACATTATGTCACAATTGTGTTTTAAAGCCTTATGTGTGGTTATAATCATTTATGTGCACTAACAAAGACATTTCACAAGGGTTATAAAGCATTATAAATACTCTTTATAAAGGCTTTATAAAGGTGTTTATAACACATCACAAATACCAGAATTATAGAAAGTGTTACGAAAACTTCTTAAGGGTTTACAAACATTTAAACACTGCTGCAGTCAGATCTATGTCTAAAAGTAAACAACACAAAACCATGCAAAACAAAATATATCATGAGCAGTTAAGGTACCAAAGACTTAAGAAAATAAATTGTAAGCACACATGCCATAAAAATGAAACAGAAGAGCAGAACACTCACAAGAGGATTTGCTTAATTAGCTCTCAACTCTGGTGGTGCCCTAAGCAGCAGACAATCTACAACTTCATTTCTAACATCTCAAGCTTATGAAAATATGACTTTTTCTACATATATAAAAAAAAATAACAATAAAAGCTCATCCCTGTATGATTTTAATGTTTCAAAGAATTTGCGTACAACTAAATTGTCTACAAACTAAATACGTGATGAACACAGTACACAAACTGTTCATACTGCTGACTGCTTGAAAGAATTAATGAGACACATCAGAGTATAGACTCATCCAAGTTCTGTGAAGGTTACCACAACATCTCTGAATGTTGCTTAATAGTATGCATAATACCCATATGTCTCTATGCACTCTATGCAATGTGTGGCCATGCTCTTGATGAGACAGTGGAAGGTGCCCTGGGAGAGGTCCTCCTGGCGTGAGTCAGGCAATCAATGAGTTCCTGAACAGGCTGCGGCATGACTTGGCAGTGGTGGATACAGTAGAACATAATATTCCAAAAGTTTTTTAATTGGATTGAGAATGACATAAGCAAAGCTATCCTGATGTATACAGAAATAACGACTTATAACCTAAACCAAAACAGAGGAGCTTAGGAAAGCAAAGGGCAATGTAAAATGTCAGGTAAATTGTTGATTCATTTTACTTTAGTATTTTCAAGTCATTTCTTTTTTGTTTCATTAATGAAACTGATTACAATGGATGATTGAGTTGAATATTGTAGTTTTACTTTGGGAATACTGGGAATACTATGTTTTTGACACATTAACCTTTTTTTAAGTGAAACTGGTGGTGCTTTGAAGCATTATTTTTCTCACTGATTTCTTTTTGTATTTTGCCTCACTGTAATGCCTTTATGTCCTGCACTAATTTACATTTAGTTCTCTCTGGTTGGATCAGCATTTGACCAAAAAGTTTGCTTGATCTCCCAAATTTCTCATTCTCTTTTACAGTTCTCCTCGTCAATTATGGCTTCTCCATATTGCATAGTTCCAAATTACAGCTTTGTGGAGTACACCTCTGTTCTGGCTCTGCAACCTCCCACTTCCCTATAATGGCTGTTACCCTGCTGCTTTTTCTTGCCACTTGCAAGAAGTGCCAGTAAGGCAGGAACAGTAGGATGTGGAATATAAATGTTGCTTTCCACATGAAGATCAGTGTTTATGGCTAATGGACTACGGCTTACTATGGGATTTTGAGGATATTTGTGACCTCCTGACCAAACTGAATCATTGTTTTAGACAAAATTTAAAAAGTTCCAGGGTCCATTTGCTGCTACTTGATTGTATAGTTATCTCATTAACCTTTATTTTAGTTGTTGCCCACATATTAACTCCCAATTGTAACAAAAAAATATATGTTTTGGCATAAAGCTTTTTTTTTTTTTTTTTTTTTTTTTTTTTTGCAAACTACAGTAGTAAATTTTCATGTTTTTGTTCAATCTTTTCCATGTTATTAACACAACAGAAAGATAAGTCGTAATTTCATAAAACAATATGGAGTTGAAGGAAATTCATGTCAAAATTGCACATTGAAATTATAAAATGATATTTAAAGACAGATGTTATCTTACCGTCTGCAACAAAATGCTCAGGCACGTGCAGGGTGACTTTGACAGTGAGTGGGCAGGTAATGTGTGACCCATACACCATGGCAAGCACACAAGTGCTGACTGTGATCAACGTCAGTGTAGCCTTACTTATCGGACTCTGTGGGCAGCCTGCACAATAAAAGCAAGATAGAGAGACAGAGAGAGAGAGAGAAAGAGAGAGAGAAAGAGAGAGGGAGAAAATGTGTTTTGGGATTAGTGGTTAACAAATTGTTCTGTCCTTGACTTATGACCCAATCAATATACAGTCTGAATAGAATAACACTTTACAGTGCTTAAGCGTCAACAAAAGAATAAAAAAGCCAATAATTAACTGATGTCTAGCATTTTAATTTGGTTCTTTATGGGTATTAACAGTGTAATTACTGTTTAAATGTCAAATACTTTTGGAATGATTAGTCAAGTGAAATAGAAAAAAAAAAGTGTGAGATATTTATTCTTTACATTATAATCCTATTTTTATGAAAGTGCAATGACTGATGACATGGTCGTGGCACAAAGGGCATTTTTATATACCAGTATCAATAAAAGTACTTCTATACATATTGTTTTAAATATTTTATAATTTCTTTAGGTTTTCTTGGAAAATCATGAATGGCAGTTGTACTTTTTTTTTGCAGCACTACTCATCTTTTAAAAGTTTATTCAAAATGTAGAGAAAAATGATTGATGTTATCCTATTTTTCATTATTTTTTTTGACAATAATAATGTAAATAACTGCAATAAACTTTTAAAAATACCTCTATTATTACTATTTGTAATACTAATGATCGTAGGTTTTTGACACCCTTGCTCAATTGCAATGCACAGATAAAAAAAAATACATTTAGTCATTTAGCAGACGCTTTTATCAAAAGCGACTTACAAATTAAATAACAAAATCCAGTTGTTTAGGAAAAAACAGCTAAAATGCAGTAACACAAACTGGCTTAAACAAAGACAGAAAAAAGGTGTGGGAGGCCCTGATGCAGAACTGTGTAAGAAGAGACATATTTTAGTGTACAGTTTGAGAGAAATACGACACACAAGCTGTCAACTGACGCCTCACATGCTACCAAGTTTGTGGTCTTTGGATCAAATAGAAGAACATTTGTGAGGTGCAGCACCAGTGAAAAGATGCATGACCAATGTTTAATGCCAACTGTCAAGCATTGTGAAGGCAGCGTACCCTGTGGAAAGCACTTGATTGGGGCCAATTTTATCCTAGAACAGTAAAATGACCCCAAACACACCACCAAATTGTGTTGGCAATATTTAAGACATAAGGAGTCAGCCGAAATTCTAACTGTAATGAAGTGGCCAGCACAGACTCCAGATATGAACCCTATTGAGCACTTGTGGAAGCAACTTGACCATATGGTACAAAGGAAGACTGCATCGAGCCATCAAGCATCAAGACTGCTGCATCCATGTTGTGGGAGATGCTATATATACACACACATTTTCTTAAGTGCACACCTATTTTTTCAACCTGTGGCACGGAGTATGAAACCATAGTAGCCATACATGTGTACATGTGATGTTTAAATGACAGTAATAGAGTGCTTAGTAGTGACAGACCACATCCAGAATGCTATCGGAAAAGAAAAGCACAGTCAGTCGGAAATACAGTGTGTACTAT
>JAOUQT010328774.1:0-13577 GCA_025769995.1 Xyliphius kryptos
ATGGTTCTGTTGGTTTATATATAAGTTACATTTTTTTGTTTTATGCATTTAAACTAGATTTTTCATGTTTACAGAAGATACAAAAGAAGATATGCGGTTTTATCAAACGTCAACATACAGCAACATAGACAGGTTTTTTGGTACTAATAAAATAAGTACGAATAAGTATGAATCACCATCTACATTAATTTAGATTTTTGTTGTAACAAGCATTTTATATTATTATTATTACTTCATAAAACTATATGTATTTACAACGGAGTTACATACCTCTTGGCCCAGTAGTGCAGTGGTTGGTCTCACAGCAGGAATGACCCAAGTCCTTACTGTGTGGAGTTTACTTTAGCAGACTCCTGTTTCCTCTCATATTTCAAAAACATAAGTGAATTAGCTCACTAATTCATTTTAATACATAAATAATACTTTTAAACAATGTAACAAACATTGTAGTATACAGTCAAAAAAGCGAGAAAAAAAAAACGAAAAACCTTTAAACAGTGCCTTATGTTGGTGTCTCAAACTCCTGGGGGGTTAAAAATGACTTATCTAATATAATGGTAACATTGTAGACCAAGGAACACTCTGGATTCTTTTTTATAACAATTTTGTATTCATGAGGCAGAAAAGCAATCTGGTCATATTGGTTATTTGGATGGTAAACACTAAAAGTATCACTGTTTTAGAAATGTCTCAGATTTATGCTAAGTCTGTTTAGCCCGCAGACAGCAGGAAGGCAACTGGGCATACACTGCCCCATTAGAACCCTGCCTGGCATATAGGGATGAGTTACCATTTTCAATACAAAACAGTGCTATCATACCTATTAACTGCTGCCTGAGAGGGTTTTTGCTATAATTCAAGCAGGCAAACCTCGAGCCTTTTTAAGAGTTGTGCTGGCTCAGTCTTATATAATAGTCCTGATTGGTGGGAACCCAGGAGCTGTTTGAATCTCTCGGATGATTTAAGAACATTACATAGTAGCTTAAAACTGACTTTATTGGGTAATCAAAGGAAAATGATAGCAATTTCCTATTAGAGTGAAGCAGTCATTCTCAATGAAAAAGGGTCAAGTTTATTCTCAGAACCATATAGCATTGACAGAAAGAAGAATAAATTACTTAAGACAACAAAGCATTGAATGGAACTAAAATGAAATCCTAAAAATCCTCTCATTTGTAAGTCGCTTTGGATAAAAGCGTCTGCTAAATGACTAAATGTAATGTAATGAAATGTAAAAACCTAAAATATAATGTTATTATATCAGTTCCATTTATATAAGAATACTTGTTCTACATTATCTGTCTATGTCTTTTTTGCATACTTTGGTATGCAGTTTAGTTTCCTTTATTCTATTCTTCAATGTTCTGGACTTCAACAGGAATACCGAAAAGCAGGTGTGTACTACAACTACATATTTGTCACTGCAATGCAAAGAATCATCCACCACTCATCTATTACCTGATTTATGATGGTTCCCTGGGGCTACTGACCATTACAGAACAAAATAAATGTGATGGACTGTAAAACTAAAGTGAATAAACACTAAATGCATGGCATAAACAACATGCTAACGATTCTAATCGCTGAGAACCTGAATGCCGCCAAAAAATTTCTATCCAAAACACTGATGGTCATTTTACTGAAGTAGCTTTGCTATTTGTGACTAAAGCTTCACAGTCTGCCAAATCAAACACTCAATACATTGTTTTTATTCTGAGGGACCTGGCTTATTCTGGCTTTCCAGTGACTAAATAAACTCTACTGTACACTTTACATGTATTTGGAATCTGTAAATAATCACTTGATTGCTTCAAATTCTACCCAATATGAAGGTTTTTTAGGTTATAAAAGAAAATTTAATTAGTGGAAAATTAATTTATTTGCCATGAATGACTGAGTTATTGTTGCATTTTCTAGAACAATGATCCAAAACATACATCCAAACCCACACAAAGATATTCTTAACCATCTGACCTAAAACCACTGTGATATGAAGTCCATGTCTAAGAACCAAGTTTTTTCAGTGTTAAATGGACAGAAGCCTGTTTTTTTTCACATTTTAGGTGCAAAAATCTACTAAATGCAGTGTAACAAGAAGTTTGCCGTTTTTGATTTACGATTACTGCGGTGTTTTTAATATTTTTGTGCTGATAATAATTGAAGTATAAACATTTTTAATTAACTTCAGACTTCAGCGGTAGATAAACTTATATTTGGAGGGTTCTCATTCTCTAGCAATAGACTAATTAAAATAGAGAGCGAGAAAACCAAACATATAAAATTACATAACAAGACCATGGCATTTTATGCAAGAGGCACAGTTGCTTGAAGAAAATGTACAAAAGCTTTCCTCTGACTCATCTAGGTCTACAATCGTGATCTGTGGGACACCATGTAAAAGCTTCCATCCTATAGTATAAGCTTCATCTCTGCTATCATCTCTTCTCTGTAGGGATGACAGTGGGACAGTAAATGGCAGTAGGTGCTGAGATCTCCATGGTGATAAAGACAGGCACAGGGGAAAGCTGAGTGCTGCTCAGTCAGGGTGCATTAACAAGATTTAGACACTACTTCAGAGGATCAAGCACTCACACGCACTGATCTACTTTACCATTTAATGACAGGAAAAGAAAACTGAATTTGCTTGTAGCTAATAAACATTAGTTGAAAATTGCATCTTAACATATTAAACACAGATCTATTTGTTTCATGATATTTAGATATTTAACTGTCATAGATACAAAAGTTACTGAACTTGTAAATGGCACTAAAGCTTATAAGGGAATCAGAATAGTCAATAAATTGACTATTTGCCTAAGCATTAGAATTTTTCTGAAAACAATATACAAACACCGTAGTAGAAAAATCATGACACTTTATAAAGATGCAATAAAAATTAAAAACCTTAATTAAAAACACAAAAAAAAATTTGTCACGGTTTTTAAAGACAAACTTGGTCATGTTTGTTAAATATATAACATCTAGAAAAGGCATAGTCTTTGCAAGCATGGATGGGTCACTACACTATACCAAACTGGTAAATAATGAAGTCAGTTGAAATACAATGTTATTCAGGAAATGATTGTTAAGACTTTAGGTTTTTTACCATTCATCTATAGTCTATAGGGTCAGGGGGGAAAAGCTGATAATGTGTGAGCAATAAAACCCATGGGGAGTTTAAGAAACTATCATGCTTTGATAATGGACATAGCCACTTAACAGTCTGCTAAAGCATCAAGAAACACAACCGACAAATGTATACTGCAAAAACAAGTCTAAATAATAACCAAATTTCCAATAGAAATACCAATTAGTTCTCTATATACTCTAAAGTATTTAGACACACCTCGTGACCATTATGTTTAAATGGTTCAATAATTCACACTGAGGTTAAGATATTAGTACTAAGCCACACAACTTGGTCAATTCTATTGTAAAATTCCATTTTAAAATGCAACAATTACAATCCTTAATCACTGAATGACTAAAAAGTATATAAAAAAATGGCTAATGTGGCCCAGAAGTAAACATGAACCTGACCCAATTTTTTTCTTCTGCTCAAGGCATTAATTTCTACATTTGTTTACTTATATCGTATACAGTATATGCTTAAAGCAGACATTCATTATTATTATAAATATAAATATTTGAGGCTGCTGTTTGCAGCTAAGTTATTGCTAAAGAGTGAAAAACAATGCATTTGTGTTTGTGCAATCATTCTTTTTTTTAATTAAGCTCTGATAGTTTTAAATAGCATTATTTCCACCTGATTTACATCAGTTTTAAGTATACAATAAAGTATTTGCAGAATCTAATAATAACCCATTCAGGTGAAATCCCAAATACAACCGCAGACAAAGAAAAGTAAAAGGACATGATTTTTTTAAGGCTACCAATAACGTCTCATGTCTCTCCAGCTAAGTCAAACATGCATTGTACCACAATCTTTGGAAACACTTTCACAGTTAACAATAAAAAACAAAAGAAAATAAATAAAAATAAGGTATGTGGGTGGCGTTGTCCAATGCATAACTTTATGGCTTGATGTTCAGATTTCCAGCATGTCCCAAAGATTCTGGCTTATTTGACACTGTATTAATCTATAAATTAATTGTTATTTCTACATGAAAATACCTGCATTATCATGCACTTTATTCAAACATGAAAGATTGTGCTTCAAAATCTCAGCATCCTGAAAAAACTGGCTCGCTGAATGTGAACAATCGAACATTAACAAATGTGCTTTTCTATAAATACGGTAGGCATAATCATCCACCCTACACTTTTTTTAGATGCAAAAGTCCTGTCTATAACAGAAAGGTTACATTTTCTATGTAAAACGATCAGAGTTCATCTTTCTTAGTTTAGGAGGCAAATGTCCATCCATGCGCCCCCCACCTCCTGCCATCCGTTGTAACTTGGGTGGCAAGTCTGCCACAGATTGGCTTATAGGATCAGCACTGACTTTGGCAGTCTTTGAAACCAGCTTCTCTTCGGATACACCTGGCACAGAGCTAATGCGCTGCAACTTTGTGGACAGTTCTCCCAAGCTATACGTCATCTCCGATGTCGTAGAACTCATTCGAAGTAATTTTCTTGGTAGTTCATCACGTCCAGTCATCTTCTGAAGTTTGGTCGGGAGCTTGGCTGCTGTCTCTGTGTCCTCCAGAAGCTCTAAGCAATCCAGTGAGTTGTTCTTCTCACCAATATTGCACAGAGATGGTGCCATGAGCGGCGAGGACATAAGCAGAGCCTCTTCTTGTTCCTTTACACTATAAGGTGGTGTGGGCACCTCAAATGTAGCGTGAAACTGAGAGTAGTCCACCTTGAAAAAACCTTCTTCAAGAGAGATAACAGGGAAGAAGCGGTGGCCCCACAGCACCTCATCTTCTGTGTAAGATGTTCGTGCTTGGCATGTCATGCCTGGTTGACAAAAGACACAAAAGATGATAGTGAAAAGCTTGAAAGACAGAAATAGAAACAAAGTATCTCTCATTACATTAAAATAAGAGGGCAACAGGTCTGTAAAAAAAAGGTTAATGTTAACCTAACCTTCATGTTTAACACCATCACATGATCATTCCTACCAACAGGTTTATACATGACACATTATGGTGGTACATATGTCTTTGTTTCCTGGTGACAGTACTGTTTATTTTATACTCTGGACATCGGGAACCAAAAACAGAACAGCTTGAAAAGCCCAGTTTTTGCATTACTAAGCAAATTTTTTAATAGGTTAATTTATCAGTTTTACTGATACAGAGTAACCATTTATATTGCTTTTGTTATTCTAGATACTTGGCTGGCTTAGTGTTTTTATTATTATTAGTTATATCTAATTTATTTATTTAATTTTGGTCTTTACTATCTCTGCAAACATTCTCTCACTGACAAATTTAATTACCAAACCTCTCACTCATAATTGTTTAGGTCACAGCAGGCAGTAAATGCAAATGTAGCCAGTGGCAAAACTGTTGTAATCTTAATATTATCCTTTTCCAGTCCAACCTAACTGTATTAAAAAAAAAAATCATCATATTCATGTTATTTAAGTTGTTTACATTGGACACTGCTCAAAAACAATATGAGAAAATAAATGCCACCCACATCATTACTGACCCACTGCCGGTCATGCTGGAGGATGTTGCAGTATGCACACATCTGTCACGTGCTTAGTGTAAACCTGCTCTCATCCATGAAGAGCAAAGGGTGCCAATGGTGAATCTACCAATCTTGGTGTACTTTGGCAAATGCCAATCACCCTGCACCGTGTTAGGCAGTAAGCACAACCCACTCTTGTGGATGCTGGGCCATCATACCACCCCTATGAAGTCTGTTTCTGACAGTTTGAGCAAAAATATGAATATTAGTGGCGTGACAGAGGTCATTTTGCAGGGCTCTGCCACTGCTCCTCCTGTTCCTACTTGCACAAAGGGGGAGGTAGCGGTCCTGCTGCTGGGCTGTTGCCCTCCTACGGCCCCCTCCATGTCTCCTGGTGTACTGGCCTGTCTCCTGGTATCTGCTTCATGCTCTGGAAGCCTTTATGGTAAGAGAAGTGACGAAAACATCAGCCAGAAAGGATGAAAACAGAAAAAAGGTCTGTGGTCACCACCTGCAGAACCACATTATAGGGGTTGTCTTGCTAAGTGCCTCTCATTTCTACCGGTTGTCTGTTCCATTTGCACAACAGCAATACATTTATTCACGATCAGTGTTGCTTCCTAACTGGACAGGTTGGTTTCACAGGAGTGAAAGTTATATTATGTTGGAGTTATATTGGAGTTATATTGTGTTGTTTAAGTGTTCCCTGTATTATTTCGAGCAGTGTATAATTAAGGTCATTAAAAAGATTTGCAAGGGTAGCAATGCCTACACTGTGGCATTGATGTAAAAGAATGAACACACAGTTCTGCTAGCGTCTGCGTATCACTTCTGCCTCATTTCTCCAAAGATGAGTGAGCAATTCAGGGCATGCAAAAATGACTAAGAGAGCATGCTGATTGGGGTTTCAGGCAAAGGAGCCAAATGAGGCTAAGTGCAAGGATGCTGAAGATCATTAGATTTGTGCTGCTACAAAATAGTTTCAAAAGAAATTTTACATCATATCACATTTCTGCAAATATATTGATTAAATTAGTAACTATAATAATAGGGGTGTACAAGATCAACCAGATCTCATTTATTATTCCAAATGCTCCAACAACCTAAAAAAGGTAAACCAGCCTTCTGGAAACAAATTAAATCAAAATCTAAACAAACTGCTCTCCCTCACTATAAGATCCTAATTAAAATACAATAATGCATGTAATCAAAAATCAGTTTCACCCAGTGCTTACTAATTTCACTTTGTGCCAATGATTAATCAGACATTTATAATCCTATGAATTACAGGAAATATACATAATGGGAAAAACACCATTTCTTTACACCTAGGTGAAAGGGTTTATGTAATCAGGACTACAATTGTAGGTTACTATGGAAACCTAATCCCACTAACATGTACATGTAAAGCTGCTGTGATCAGCAATGTCTGAGTTGCTCTTTTATAGGTGGTGAGCAGACTAGATGTATTTTCCCAAAATAAGGACAATTTGATTAAATATTGTTCTAAAAATATCATCCACAATTTGTAAGAACAGTTATCCATCATAATAACATTTTATCATCAACATTTTTCTTTACTAAGATTTTTTTTACATCATAGCCAAAAGAAAAACAGATCATGTACAGTGTCCCAATTAATCATGTGTCCTCACTTGCTCATCTATTAATTGTCACCTCTAACAGGAGCAATACAGTTAACAATCAACCTCCTGCCATGTTCTGAGAAGTAATTCATATGAAAGTATGTTTGTGTGTGTAGATTGTTCTATATTAGACTTGGTAAAGTATTTATTAAGTGAGTGAGATACTTGTAAACCTTTAGGGTTACCAGATATTTTTAATAGTGAAATTAGATTTAGGTGCCTACTTGGTGAACCTGTTCAACTCTGTAATCTTAAACAGGAGCTCTGCTTGCACAGGTTTGGCTTTCAGTTATTTCCTATAATTAATAATAGCACTGCTCTGCGACTTTCGAATAAACTTCCTGCCATTGTTGAAAATTCTGAATCCCTTTGAATTTTATGAAGTACATAAAATGCATTTAGTTCCTCAGGATTTTTAATTAATCCATGTTGACAAATTTGTAGAGCTTAGGCTAAACTGTGCTGAACTGGTGATCTGGGATTTAGAATAGTGACATTCATGTGAGCCCTCTTAACTAAGTACTCTGTTGTCGCTGCCTTTTTTACTTATGCTAATCTATTCAGTGGTACACCATGTTAAGTTCTGTATGCTAGTCAATTAAAATTACTTCCTTTGTTTTAAGGTCAATTTATACCTCTAGGAAAATGCCAATCACCCTGCACGGTGTTGGGCTGTAAGCACAAGCCCCACTTGTGGACGTTGGGCCCTTATATCACCCTCATGGACTCTGTTTCTGACACTTTGAGTAGAAACATGGATATTAGTGGCCTGCTTGATGTCATTTTGCAGGGCTCTGAGACTGCCCCTCCTGCTTCTCCTTGCACAACGAAGGAAGAAGAGGTCCCTCCTATAGCCTCCTCCATGTCTCCTGATGTACTGGCCTGTCTCCTAGTATCTGCTCCATGCTCTGGCCACTGTGCTGACAGACAAAGCAAACTTACTCGCCACAGCTCGCATTTATGTGCGATCCTGAATTAGCTGCATTACCTGAGCAACTTCTGTGGGTTGTAGATACCGCCTCATGCTACCTCTATGGTGAGAGAACTAACAAAATTTAAAAGTGACCAAAACCTCAGCCAGAAAGAACAGAGTAAATGTCTGTGGTCACCACTGAGCCTCAGTGTGTAATGATGCATGAGCGTAGTCCTACCAAAAAACCTCCCTAGGCAAATGACCCCAGAGTATAGTCTTAAATGACAAGATCGATAACCAGCCGGGCATAGTCTCTAAAACAAAACCAGGGTAAGGTAATGACCAGCATAATATTGTCTTTTCCTGCCACTGCTACTTCTGCTTCCATTTTGTTGGTACATGTTTGTTTCCTGTATTTTATTGTGTGGATTTATTAAATTTTTGGTTCTTCCTTGAGACGGCAAAGTATCCGATTTAGGTTACATCTACATGGTCTTCCTCTTCCATGTAATCCATGTTCCAGACTAGCACCGATCGTTGTGAGCTATTAGTCAAGTGTTTTGCTTTTTAATTGTTATTTATTTCCTTCCTTCCACTACACATTTGTTTTTTCCACTGCCATATAGATGTGTATGTGTTGGGGAAGGGTTGGATTTTTCATTAAAAATGCCTACCTGATTTATGTTCAACACACAGACACAATTAGTAGTTAAATAATAATAACATTTAAAAAAAAAATCAAAATCAACAACAGTAATCAAAAAATTGTTGATATTTCAAAAATGTATTCCAATGTTTTTTTACTCATAAATAATGAAGTTGAAGAACTAGTGTAAATAAATGATGCACATATATTAGATTTAACCACTAAGGGGGGGAAACAAAACAGAGTGTATTAATAGAGTGGGTGTATTAATAGTTTTACCACTAAATAATTAAATCCCTACAAATCCGTGGCAGAAGTAAATGAATTTTCAAAACCCTTATACTTCATTCTCCCCCACTCACTCCCTCTGTCTATGTCTCAGATCACTGTCCCAAACTCCTGGGGCTAAAGTGGTGGAGAATGTGCTGGAGACGACAACGGAGAGAAAATTAATCAAGCAAGATTTTCCCCAGAGCCACAGTTACAGCATGCACACTTATTATTACAATTACAGAGCACCTGATTTTATTTTCACACCACTGAAGCAGAAGGAAAGAACAAAAGTCTCTTGCAAGAAAAAAGGAGATGTTAAATTCAGTTAATTTTCTGAAGGAAAAAATGAAACAGCATCAACAAGTAAAAAAATGGCACACAAAACCAAAAGAAAAAAAGAAAATAAAAGTTTCTAAAAAAAACCTTAATATAGGGCAGCACAAAACCTAAACAGCTAAATTCATTTAAAAAAGATGATAATCATACCTTAGTAATACATGCTCTTGTCCATATATGTCACAAACTTTAATTTTAATTAAAGAGTCAGAATGGTGGTAGTACATTTACATTTAGTCATTTAGCAGACTTTTATCCAAAGCGACTTACAAATGAGATAACACCATAATTCAGTATTTTAAGAAAAAAACAGCTACACTATAGTACCAACCGGATGTTGGTGGGAAGGTGGTTCCACCATTTAGCAGTGGTGAATAAAATGGAGTGAGAATATGCACCTCTGTGAGTTGGAATCACCAGGCGACATTTATCAGCGCAGTGAACGAATCGGAGTGTATTTAGTAAAGATGGATTAAAAGTAAGTTGGGGCAGATCCAGAGATTGTCCTGCAGACCAGAGTCAGTAACTTGTACTGAATGTGAGCAGCTACAGGACGCCAGTATGGCATTGCAGTAATGGACTGTTAATAAACCTAATTAAAAGCAGTAATGTTGATTTTAAAATGTGTTTTCTTCATGTATTGTGATGCTTTTTAGAAGCAAAAACCAGCAAGCTACTCCTGACCAAAGTACTTTTTAGACATTTGGATTAATAACATAGAGGGACTAGCTCTTCTTGACACTGGTAGGATGTGACATATGAAGTGTGAATTCAACACACTGAGGAAAACTGGACTGCTATGTGGCTGGAGCCCTAGGCGAAAATCTTTGAGACATAGAAATGTATGGCCAGTTGTCTAGCACACATTAACCAAAGAACACAAGTACTAAGAATTACACTCTGATCTGAAGCAAGAACCTGGGTGCTAAAAGTTATTGATGTAACTTTAGACACTATTCTGTCTTTCTAATTTGATAAAAAATAAATTATGGTTTGAAGAAAATACAAAGACAACTGTATAACATATGTGAATAATCTGATTATTTTAAAATACTATTATTGACTTAGGTCAAAGTCTTTCTGCAGCTGGTCTGCAAGGTATACAAGAGGTCCCAGCACTTACAAGAAGTAATTTTATAGCAGAGCAGGATGAGATTACCGTGCTTAATATAGTCTGTAAACACTGTTAAAGTTTCATAAAGTTGTACTCACTCAGAAAAATCAATAAGGTTAATGTATCAAAACTAAGCTGAGAAACAGCAATTTTCACATGCATTTTGAGTAAATGGACCACAAAAAAATCAGCTGTTCATAGCTGTTTACTGCATCTGCATGGTATAAACATATTTCAGGCTTTGTTGTAATGAGTATAATGCGGTTCAATAGTGCTGATAGGGTGCATTAGAAGGCATCAGTAAGATTTGATCATTAAAAGTTGCTTACTTTATTATGCAGAAAGTCAACATGACTCTTGATGTCTATTTTAGAATAGAACATCATGTCTATAATGCGATAATCAAAAAAACAAACATTTAAACCAGACAGTGCAATTCCCTTTCACTTATGATTAAAAAGCAGCTACAGCCATTACATCAGTAAATTTAATACACCGTGAGTACTGTTCAAATTAGGTCATATTAATTTGATCCTTTAAACATTTCTTATTATTAATTAACTAATGTATTATTATTTATTATTAATGAAGTTGTCCATTTATGTTATCTTTGCAATTCAAATGCTTCCTATTAGTAAAGATTTCTAAATAGCTAAATTATTATATCAAATTATTTTTAGTTATTGTTTTGTTAAGTTTTCTTCCTGTTTAAACATTGTATTTGTATTGAATCCTGGTTCCTTATGTAACAAATTCTGGACTTCATAAAAAAATTTTAAATGTTAAATATATTAGGATAAAAAGACAGAAATAAGCACAAATAGTATGACATGCTGAAGAATGTAAAAGAAGTGCATCTGAGACTTAAAAATGACCCAAAAAATTAAGCAACAATTCATGGTTATCAGTACCATAAAATTGCAGTAGAACAATTGTGTGAGAAAAAGTTTAAAAAGGTTTAAAAAAAGGTTTTTAAAAAAAACAAATTATTTGTGATTCCCATGGTGTAACAAAACAAAACATAACGAAAATATTATAATTATATAGCAAAGTATTAAAATAGGTATCAAAAAGCAGCATAAGAGAACAGCAGATGGGTTGAGAATTCTAATAAGACAAAAATAAAACAAGTGCCTGAGTGCTTATCCACAATCAATTAATGAGGGCTTAAGGGACCCTTAGTCATGATCAATCAATAATACCAGTGATCCAAATGGTAAAAGAAGATTGTTGTCTCTTTCACTGGATAGTTATACCTAAGTGGTTTGGGTTTCTGACAAAATGTTTTATTTACAAACAAAATCAGGAAAGAATTCACAGTGCTTCACTTCCCCATTTTGTTGCGGTAAAGTCTTATTGCAAATTGTATTAAATATTCTCTTTCCTCAAAATTCTACACAAAATACCCCATTATGACCATGTGAAAAAAGGTTTGAAATTGTATTAAAATTAAAAAACAAAGAAATCATATATACATAAGTATTCACAGCCTTTGCTTAATACTTTGTAGAACCACCTTTGGCAGCAACTACAGCCTCAAGTCTTTTTGAATATGATGCCATAAGCTTGGCACACCTATCTTTACCCAGTATCTCTGAAGCTCCATCGGGTTGGATGGGAGACATCTGGGCACAGCCATTTTCAGATCTCTCCAGAGATGTTCGATAGGATTTAAATATGGGCTCTGGCTGGGCCACTCCAGGACATTCACATAGTGGTTCTGAAGCCACTCCTTTGAGATCTCGGCTGCGTTTCGGGTAGTTGTCCTGCTGAAAAATGAACCGTCGCCAAAGTTCCTTCAGGTGCCTTTTGGAAAATTCCAGATGGGCTTCCTTGTGCCTTTAACTAAACCACTTTTCCATACTCTGCCTGATTGGTGGATTGCTGCAGATATGGTTGTCCTTCTACAAGCTTCTCCTATCTCCACAGAGAAATGCTGGAGCTCTGAAAGAGTGACCATCAGGTTCTTGGTCACCTGCCTGACCAAGGCCCTTCTCCCCCGATCGCTCAATTTACACAGCCAGCAAGCTCTAGGAAGTGTCCTGGTGGTACCAAACTTCTTTCATTTACGAATGATGGAGGCAACTCTGCTCATTGGGACCTTTAAAGCAGCAGAACATTTTCTGTATCCTTCTCCAGATTTGTGCCTCGAGACAATTTTGTCTTAGGGGTCCACAGACACTTCCTTTGAATTCATGCTTGGTGTTTGCGTTCTGACATGCAGTTAACTGTAGGACCTTATATAGACAGGTGTGTGCCTTTTCAAATCATGTCCAATAAACTGGATTTACCACAGGTGGTCTCCATTTAAGCTGTAGAAACATCTCAAGGATGATCAGTGGAAACAGGATGCCCATGAGCTCAATTTTGAGCTGTGAATAGTTACATAAATGTGATTTCTTAATTTTAAATTTTTATAAATTTTCAGAACTTTTAAGAAAACTTTTTTCACATGGTCATAATGGTGTTCTTTGTGTAGAATCTTGAGGAAAGCGATTAATTTAATACAATTTGGAATAAGGCTGTAACGTAAAAAATGTGGAAAAAGTGAAGCGCTGTGAATACTTTCCGGATGAACAGTAAAAGTTTAACACTAAAACTGCCAACCGCTTTATTTGGAACTGTAGTTATATCTTTAACCTCTAATTGATTCACTATGGGTTGTAATAACAAAAAACAAAAACACATCTATATATTGTAAACATGTTCAAAAATGAAAAAACAAAGCACAATTTGCTGCATTGTTGACATGCAGTATAATTAGACAACTAAAACCATTTAAATTTAAATTTGTGGTCTCGTTGTGCTATATATGACTTTCAGAAAACACATTTTGCTTTGGTAAAAAAGTGTAAAGGAACTGCAGATGTACATTTTCTACTAGACTTTGTGTAGATGACTTGTAATGAATTACTGAAATCTATTGTACAGTTCGTCTTTAGGCAAAAACATGTATTAACATTATAAAAAGGGCTGCACGGTGGCTTAGTGGTTAGCACATTCGCCTCTCAGCGCTGGGGATTCCCGGTTCGAATCCCTATCTGG